>CAIGRN010116315.1:0-16410 GCA_903798345.1 Fraxinus anomala
AGGTTGTACATTCATGGACAAACTACTTAACAATCAGTCTCTTCAATCCAATCCTGGATCCCCTTCTTGGTGAGAGATGAAGGTGGAAATTTGACTAAATGGGTCTAAATGGATTGGTGTAGAGTGGTTAGCCACGCGTAACTATTTTATGGCTTGTTTCGGATTATTTGAACCAAAAGTCAAATGGGTTTGTTGAAACCCATCAGCTCATTTTTGGCAGGTGCAAATTAGACCTACTATAATTATTGAATGCACCCAAAACCAATAATTATGAGAGGATGCCCTTCTATCCACTCTAGTGAGAGATATTATGGTAAATTTAAGCCACATATTCTGCCAACAATGGACATTAAACTCACCTTGTACACTACTCCGAAACCACCTCTACCAATTCTGTTCGAAGGATGGAAATGTCTCGTTGCTGATCTCAATGAATTATATGAGAACAGCTTAACATTGTTGGTAACAATTCCTGACCATGTAGCATTAAACAACATGAATACTTGGGGACGATATTTAAAATGATAATATAACAAGTAAAAGTAACTTTAGAGCACGTTGGGTTAAGCCTAAATTTAAGTTAAAAAATTTAGATAGGTTACATTTTTTTTTTTAAAAACTTTTAAGTCAAAAAAAACTTACTCACTTGAAAGTAATTGTTGAGTTACTGTCAAAATAACTATATTATTTAAATTTTAACTAATAAAAAAATACTTTTTTTAGAAACTACTTACTTTTACTGATAGGTTTCAAACTTTAGCAAGCTCAGATCAAGAAATTCACGTTAGCAGCATGGACATAGGAATGCAGAAAATCTAGCAGGCTTCATTCCCAACATAGATGACTATAAAATGATCAGGCTTGGGTACTAGGAACATGCAATACAGGGGATTCTAGAATTGAACTTACGTATTCTTGAATTTGAGGTGCTGGAATTTCTGTTAAAAGGGTATTCATACTAAATATGGGATCAAAAAATTAGCAAACTGATGTTCAACTGCTCTATAAGGCTCTGGATAAATTATATGCTTATTTTGAGGAAAGAATAGGATGTTATAAGTTTTGAGCAGTTCACATTATTCCCTAGGACCCTAGGGGACAAAATGCTTGGAATCCATGCTCAACGAGCTTGAATAATTAAGCCTAATTAACATTAGGCAATGCACGATACTCTTTAACCCACAAGCATATTATACAGCATAGATAGATTCTAATATTCAGCATTACTTGCACGGTTATTTTTCGAGAGAAAGAAGGCAAGGCTGCATGTTGAACCAAATTGATATTTAGATCACATAAAACTCTTTTAGTTTCTCTACAATAATTTCCCCTTTCCACCCTAAAGAAATTTGAATAGCAGCATCTGAGATGTATTCAATAATAAGTAATACAAGGCCAAGCTTTGCAAAATAAGCAAATGATTGCTCAATCAAAACAAATTTGACTCCAAATACATTTGAGGATGATCAAATCCCAACATCTGAATTAAGTGATAAAACGAACCACGTTTGTTAATTAAGAAATCCCGAGTACCATTTAATGATCCTGCCCTACTTCCCCTACCTCATGTTCTTTGACACGATATTTTAGTTGGTCCTAATTCAGCATTAACTGATTCATTGGGGAATTCAAAAGTATTATCTAATAATCATGGGATACTTCATCTATGGCCAAATGGCTCAAAGGTAGAACCTTGTGATTTTCTATCAATCTAAAGAACTGGCTTAAAAAAAATAGGAGTAAAGGTATGAATTCTTCGTTGTCCTCTTATTCATGTAATCAAAATCTTAAACCAAAATAGTTTCTCAAGATTATACTCAGTTTGTCAAAGGAATATGAACATTCAGAACTAAATGTCAACCTCTGGTCCGAGTAGAATTATTCAAGAATCTTTTCGCTACAAAACATATCCATCAATTCTATCAAGTATAAGAGAAACCCGATATTTCCTTTTGCCAGTAAGGAAAACATACATTTCTATACGACCAAAATATTTAATCTTTAACAATACATATATAATTGTATCATTTTTCTTAACTTCAGTGGAAGTACCCAAAAAAAAAAAATGAATGATAATTCGGGGCAGCATAAATAAATACAATCATGAAAACATAAATCATAATGAATTTCTCACCTTTGGCCACTGCTTCAGTTTTTTCTTTGCAAGAATCAAATGCACCAAAACAATTAGTAAAAGCCATCAGTTTACACATTTGGAATATCAAACAGAACCCTCAGTCTATCAAAAAAAAAAAAAAGAAAAGAACAAATCCACAATTTATTTTTTGTTTTTTTTAAGGAAAATAAAGAAGAAGAGGGCCAAATCTGAGATATCTGACTTCAATGCAGAACACAAAAACTCTGAAGATGTCGTGCCGACATGGAACACTGAATCGCGATATATATATACAAAAAAGTTATACGCGTGAGCCCAAGAATTATTACTTACATATTAAATTGTCGGAGGTGGAGATCATTATTTCTTTTGCTTCTGTAGTTGGGATTTCGACAGTGACAATATAGTGGGGTTGGATTTTTGCGTGAATCTTCAATTTTTCAACTTTTATTTATATTCTCTGTTCTTGTCTCTTGAGGTGCAAATTGTACGCTAATAAATTGGTGTGTTGGCTTAAAATAGATGGTGATATTTTCACACGCTCATTTTGACTTTGGGTAAACTTTCTCAAGACACTCAACCTTAAACTTTTAACAATGAGCATACAATGTCATATGACGAAATACGTCTTTTCAGATGATACCGTATGACTCGATTGCCACACCTAATTAAAAAGGATAAAATTGTCCAAGAGAAGAATTTCATCCAATTTGAATACATTGATTGATTCCTTCTATTACTATCGATATCGGCTTCTATGTGTTCATGCTAGCATTTAAATTGGGAAGACATCTTTTTTCAGTAATTTTATCATTTCAATCATGTCAAGTGGTCGTTTAACGTCTAAAGATATTTTTTGTACACCAAACGCACAATGTGAAAAAGGTTGGGGGACCTCTGGAAGAACTTTTCCTTTTGACTTTACCTTTTTCTGCCGTTTTTTATTATGGTGTCTGGCGGGATTGACTTTGAAGGCCATCAACTTTTTCATAAGTAGTGTTTAATTCACTAATTAATGTTAGTAGTAATATTTAAATCTTAAACTTGATGAGCATTTTTATCTCAAATGGAATTAGGATGGATCAAATTAATTAATTAATTAATTTAGTGGTTCTAATAAAATCGAGAAGTAACTGTACTCGTGATTTTAGTCACGTAATCGAATTTTTTTTGTTCATCGATAATTTTTTTCATTATTAATTTAATGAGACCAAATTCTAATTCAAGTGATTAGAATGAACCTTTACCAACTTTAGTGACAAATTGACTCCGCGTTAAATCCTTTTCTATAAAATTTAAATCCTATTGGTACGATTTGGTAAAGTCGCCAATCTTGTCTTTTGTTGGTTAATTAATGACTAATGACCTATTCAATTTTATTTATTTATATATTTTTATTTTTTTAATTACGTTGGGCCCAAGAATTTTGACAAAAATTAATTTCTTCTTTGAAGGGGTCTAATTTCGATATATTTGAACTCAAAATGTGTTGAAATAAGTCTTTGATGAATTTCTAGTATGAATGCAACAATTTTGATACCTTCTAGTATTCCTTTTCAAAGTTAATGCATGTCTTGACCGTAAGGAAGATTGAAATAAAATATTTAATGCCTGCTTGATGTAGAATTTTTTAGAATATATTTTGTAGAAATTGATTTTTTTGAAAGTATGCGGTTAAAAAGTAAAAAAATAATAATATTTATTTGGAGAACGTATCGTTGAAAATAGATTTAGAAAAAATGAATTTTAAAAAATCGGTATCAAACATAAACTTAGAATTTTTAAAACAATTAAGTGAGAACGGCATTTTTTTTATGACTCAGGTGTCCAAGTTTCGCCCGAATAATCATGAGGAGTGTCGGCCTTCCCTCCTGGTTCGCCACTCAGGTAAATCCGAATGCGGTCACAGCTTATATATACTTGGGCCGGACATTCGGCGGTTCTCCACCATATGGGCCTCTGCCTTTCAACATTTAAATGTTGTCTTCCAGTGTCGTGGGGATTTGAACCTCCGATACTACGTAGATAACACTCCTGATTTATCACTGTGCCATGCTCGTGGGGGCGGAACAACATATTAATTGAATGAATATTAGTCAATGAATTTTTTAATTAACACATAAAAAGAAAAGAAAATGTGGTGGGGGACGGTGTGATTTTCTAATGTTTTGGTTTTTCTATTCCTCCTTTATTTAATGCCTTTATAAATTCATCAAAAAAATTATCAGAGGGATCGAGCTCCATATGAATCTTTTAAATTCTCTTCAAAGTATAGGCCATCAAAATTTTTAACTTCTTGTGAATAAATGACTTTTGCTAGAAATTTGCTTATTTATAATCTATAATATATTAGTTCCTACACTATTCTTATTTAATTTTGATTTTATAAATTGAAACATTTCTGTGCATCAAGACTACTAAATTCTTCAATTCCATCCGAAAAGGTTCGTCATATTTCTCTAGATTCTCATTAATTGCAGTAGTAGTAAGGATTCACGTGTATTAGGAAGAACATACATGATTGTGGTTTCTTGGGATTCAGTGTTTGGTTAAGCAAATGACTCGAATAATAATAAAGTTTCATTCCAATCTATGGTGCCTATATGAGCATATTATCTTCGCTATGTACGTTAAGATAGTTTAGTTTACGATTAAGATATAGACAATATCATTCAGTACTCAACAATCTTTTGCAATCTCCCCTTCAAAAGTTTCTAAAATTGTTCCTCGTGAGGATTGGTATTTAGAGACGGAACTTAAGACCAACTTTACTTCATTTATGACAACACTCCATGAAAATATCCATTTTACAAGTTAAAAAAAATAAATCATTTTACCACTTATACAATGGTTGTTAAAATTTACCAATGGGCTATTTTCGTCGATAATTCCAAAAGTCTTCAAATTTCTTTCGACAAGTTCACTATTCGTTTTCCTGATGTTGTCCGTAAACGACGAAACTCTTGCCGTAATTATCGGATTTAGTATTTTTTACTAATATATCCAACTTAGGCTACTTTATTTATATCATATTAATAAAAAATTAAAATTAAAGTGAGTAAAATAAGGTAAAAATATGTGTATATCAGAAGAAATAGTGATCTTAACATTTTTACAAGACTTTAAAATAAACGTGCACCATACGTTCACTTCTGTTATTATTATTGTATAATTTTCTAGAAGGATCAATGACACAGGAGAATTTAAGGGAAAGTCTTTGTTTATAAAATGAAGCGAAAACGACATCCCCTTAATACACTGAAATAATATATGAGCAGGCTTGATGACAAATTTAAAATGTTCATCGTTAAGAACAAGGCTGCATTTGACTTTTTATTTTATTTATTTATTTAAATTTAAAACTTGAAGTATATCCTCGTGGATTTTGATTTTCGAATTTATTTGCCTTTTCTATCTATAGAAAAAAGAAGAGAGAAAAAAAATAAAAAGGAAAAGTATTATAAAAATGAGCGCGGAGAAACTATCATTTGAATTTATCTTGCTTCTTTGTTTTAGAAAAAAATAAAAGGGATTTATCCATTGTTTGTAATTAGTTAACCAAGAGACAGAATTGATGTCTGTGATATAACCTGAGGATTCTATCAAGTTTGTTTAATGTTAAGTACACACAAATCCTATCATATAACACCGATATACAACAATATATTGCAAAGGACTATCAATAAAAAAAAGCATTATCGAACGCAATAGTATGATAAGTTAGTTGATTTCTTTCGCGAAATGCATTGCACGTCCCACCATCTTCGAGATCAAGATGCCAAGACAGTCGAGTCTCGAGCAGTATTTCGTGTTTTAGCAGTCACTGTCTGCCAACTTGATTGTCTTCAAGTTCACTCCCATCGAGAAAGTAGGCATTGTTGATGCTAAGCTCAGAACTATCGCTGTTTGTGGCTAGAGGAGATTCTGATACTCCAACCGTACTGCTGTTAGCAGAGCTGGATCGAAGACCATAGTTAGACGAAGCCGAAGTGCCAGTTACTACTGGTCGCAAACTGTTGTGAACACTTCGTGTAATATCCTGTCCAAAGCAAACTGGTAAGTGAATCTGTGACATTACTAAAGATTTGATATTAGTCATACCAAACAAGCTATAACTGTTTAACTATTGACCTCATGCTTGCCAAATTGTGTCGTTTCTCGCATTCTATGCACCTAGTACGTGTAGTACTCGTAGCTTATTACTTTTTAAACAACGATATATTTTGAATATTGTTAACATAGTGAAGTGTGAAAGATACGAACCATATGCCTTATAGCCATGTCCAGCGACTTCTTGGAGAGTGATCTTCCAAAGCCCGAATTCTCTTGGGAAGATTTTCTGGGGTTGTCACGAGACACATGTTTGTCTTGTTTGGGTGGAGCTAGTTTCCTCATGTTTACCACTCTTTCGACCATCTTTGTACCAATAAGTACGGGGTTCACATCATCTCCACAGTTGTTATGTCCTCGACTCTTAGATAGTATAGAGCTACCATTTTTATTAGCAGTACCGTTTAGAGCACGTACTCTGGTAGGAGAGCATGATTTTCGTCTCGGTTTTCCATTGGAACTTGAGTGAACTAAAGAGGACTGAGTAGCAGGTGCACTTGGTCGTCCCCTGGAGGCAGAAGAAGGCCTTTTATGCGTCAATGATCTTATGGTCTGAGGAGCATCGCGTGACACGCCAATCATCTCTGAGGATTTTGACGGCCTAGATTTTACTGTTGGAGAAATTCCACGTGATGGCACTGGATTTTTCGTGAGCCCTGCTTTTATCCCTGATGAAGATCGATCAGAAGCAGCCTTGCCAGGTGTTGTGGATGGTTTACGGGTCGGTGTTGCAGATCTCGACCCAGACTTCGAAGCCACCGGCATTGAGGGTCGGGCAGCTGGTGTGGAAGAACGTTTAGCAGCAGTTTTTGATGGAGTCGAGGATCTCACTATAGGAGCCGTGTTTTTTATAGAAGGCAATGTGGCTCTTGATGTAGGAGTCAAAGGACGTGAAGGCTTCGATTTTGCAGGCAAAGTTGGCCGTCGAGTTGGTGTTGCTTGTCTAGAAGTTGATTTTCGGTTCCCTGATGATAAAGGCCTTCTATTCCCTGCAGAAGAAGCCGATTTTTCAGCGGAATTTTCTGGCTCCTACATTCAAACAAAACAAAAGAAAAATGAGAATGAACAGAGTGTATTGAGCTACTGATCAACAATAAGCAGGAATGTCAATTTGTCTTGCAGAGTTGCACTGTATAAATCAATTTTCAAAGGAACGAAAAATAAAAATATAAAATCAAAGATAATAAACTTGCCCTGGATTTTACAGTACTGTCACAATCTGGAAATTCAGACTGATTCGCCATTGGATCCTGCATTCCGCCCTCAAGCGAAGGAAGTAATGAAGTATCAGGTGGTGTAAGAAGCCTGAGAAGATGAAATGACATTGTTATCGTAGGACGACTAAAGTTCGACATACAAATGAAAAATATTCCACAGCATACAGCTCTGTGAGGATATATTCCGAAGAACATGTGTGCAGTTTATAAGGTGAAGATGAACCTTAATACTGCAAGTCGGTTTAATAGATGTTAACAGTCAGGACGCAAGTAGAAAAGTGATATACTGCAACATAGACTACGTCCAGTTCTAAATCTTGAGCGCTGCAATGAATTAGTGTTTCTGTAAAAATCTCTTCTACAAAAATTGGAAGTATAGTTGATTATTTAAGTTGCTCGTTTATAGAATTTGTGAAGTCGATTGTAACTTCAGAAATCATACTACTTCTAAAATTGTTACTGAACTTACAAAACATGTCATGTAAAAAACCCAAGTCGAGATGACTTTCTTTTTTCATATTTTCAAGTACTTCCCATCGACAATAAGCGAACCACACGAATGATTGCAATGTAAAATGCATCATTAAGTAGAAAGAGTGTTTAAACCATACCAATCATTATCACTTCCTTCAATCTCCGAATTAAGAAAATTATCATCAGGCATCGACAAGCTGTTCATTTGTGGTTCTGTGCCTACAAATTACTCTAGCTAGTCAATAAAAATTCAAACAGGATAATCACAAAAAGGGGCAGAAATCTGGATCAGAATTGAGTATGAAACACAAAAGAACTCGACAATTTAACCAACACTTGCAATACATTAATTGCTTGTTCATTGTACTGTCTAGTCCAGTGTATAGAGCATGCTAGGGACAAAACTGAAAGGATAGGACATGAAACTAATATAAAAAGTACCTGTTGAGTGATCAAACTCATTAGAATCATGAACAAGAAAATCATTCTTCTCCTTTTCGCAATTTTTCATCCCTAAGAATATAGCCAGATCTTCATCTACTTCCCTCATTACCCTTCCAAGATCCCTATTTTGAGGCCTAAAATGAACAGAAGCCTGCATTTGAAATCAAAATCACAATGCCAGCAGTCCCAAAATCTAATTAGTGACAGAATAAATAAATATTGGTGAAAAAACCCAGAAAAAAAAAATCAAGGCCTAATCAAGAAACCCGTTTTCTTTACAAGAAAAGAACAATCAGATTCTATTGGATCTAAATCAAAAGCAAGAATATAATGGCAAGTGTCCCCACCCCACCCCACCTCACCTCACCTCACCCCTATGCTAAAATTTCTTTATGTTATCAAAATTTTCAGCTGATTTTTACAAGAACATACTCAAAAATCCGTGACCTGAACTTGTACCCATCCACAAAAAGTAAACACACACATACTAGAGAGACAGAGAGAATATATCTATGTATAGTCATAGAAAGATCAAATACTTACAGCCATTGTTATGAAAAAGAGAATTCAAGAAAATGGTTTTAACAGGCAGACAGTGGCAGTTTATCTTAGTATTATTTTAGTATTTTCAAAGAACTGTAATGTGACTAATGTCTATAGACAGACGGATCAGAAACCGAGAAACGTGGGGGGGGAACAAGAGCTGAAGTTCATGAATCAAGGAGTCTTTTGTTTGATTCCTTTGATAAGGATCTCACTGTGTTTTTTTGTTTCTGGGGTGGGGTGGGTGGGGTAGAGAAGACAATGCAACATTGAATAATCTGAGGATTTTGAAATCAAATTTTGGTTTTGATCTGTAATAGTTGAAAATAAAAGTGGCCTTGGAAGCGTGAACAAGGATCAAGATTGCTATTTTTTTATTGCTTTTGATGGGTGACTTTTTGCTTTTGCAGTTTCATTTTGCATTCAAAATGATTGGCTTTTGATTAATGGTGTGTTCATTTTGTTTAGTACTAAGTACTAGAATCTTTACTTTGCTTTTACTAAAAATGTAACATTTAAAAATTAAACCAACCATTCATGGAAATTAAAGACTATGATATTTGATACTATCCAATTTGGCATACTAGATAGATTTAAGTGTCAATGACTAATATTTGCTTTCAAGATTCAACATTATTTCAACTGTTATTGAAATTTAATGTGTCTTAATATTCACGATAGTTTTAATGTTGTTATCATCTGTCATCCTACCTCTTTTCGTTCGAAAATGAACAATATTGTCTATTTTAATGCGTTAAATAGCTTTAAAAACCTCAATGGCCGGTGTACTTTTATGTTTCAACGATTTGAAATTGTTTGTTTAGTCAAAGTAATTTCATCGTTGTTCCCATCTGTCACCCTATCTCTTTTTGTTTGAAAATTAAGTAGGTTTAAAATTCTCAATTACCATTCTACTTTAAAGTTTCAACGTTGTTCTAACGGTCATTTAAATTTAAAATTTGTGTAAATGATCGTGGTAGTTTCAACGTTATTCTCATCTGTCACTTTATTTATTTTTCGTTTGAAAATTAATATTCAGTGACGTGGGAAATATAATAGTTCATCTTTCAAACACTTCGGATGAGGCTATTGGAAATATTTTTGAAAATTTAATGACTATTGAGAAATAACCATAAAGGTATTGTGATTACCAAGATTTTTTATCCGTATTTATAAAATGTTTGTTAAATTTCAGCATAGTAAGATTGGTAGTCTTGCCTTGAAAAATGGGAAAAAATAAAATAAAATTAGTAGTTTGAATATTTTGCAATTGAAAAATAATTATTTAAAATAATTTATCTTTCAATTTAATTTATTAAATACATGTCATGTTTGACAAATTCCAAATTATTGAGATTGGTAGGTTGAATATTTATCTTTCAATCGTCACATCAACATTTATATTTTCATATTTTGTATGATTTTATCTCGCTTAATTTGTCATATTACATTATTTATAAACTCCGTAAAGTTTTCAATTTTTTTTAGTATTAAAGTTATAGCATTATCGTCTCTCTCTTTCAACATTTTATTTGTCGAGATTTATTAGATGAGGCAAATCGAAGTTCATATTTAGAATTTCATTTTCTTCAATGGAGAAAATGAGAGTTGGTAGTTCTAATGATCACTAATTTTCCCCAAAATTTGACCTAATCGACAAATCTGCGAGAACCATCTTCGAAATGAATCGTCTTCTCGGAGTGGGGTAGGGTAGGGGAATAAAATATTTTCTTCATGGCTATAATTGAAAATTGGATAGTTTCAAGGGGTTTAACATGGGCTGCTTGATTCGTGGGGCCCACTAAAACATTTCATCGGAGGGCCAGAATTGAATTGACGCCTGATGGTATGGGCTCAGATTGTGGGCCACGTGGCCCTTTAATTCAAATTTTTGTTTGATAAAAGTAGAAAACTTCTTTAATTAATTAATTTGAGATTGAGTGGCCAGACTCATGGAATTATTCATGCCAAATGCGTGAATCTCCTACTTGACGGAAAGAAAAATGGGTGGAGGAGAATACAAGGAGGCTCTCGTATTAATTTTGATTTTTTTTTTTCTAAATTTTACTTTTTACAGACTGTAACCACATATTTCTTAAAAATCAGAATTTTAACAAAATAAAATAAAACCTAAACTAAGGGTCCGTTTAATAGGTAAATGTGAACAGAAACTTCAATTCCATGTTATTTGGAAAATAAAAACTCAACAAATCCATATGAATTCATTTTTCATGAAAATAAAGAAAATACAGTTTAAAATGATTGCACTTTGAAATTTAATTTCCATTTCTATGTTGCAATCAAACGGTCAAAGTGAAATTTATTTTTCTTGAATATGATATTTTTTTATGAAAAATGTAGCAATCAAACATAGCATAAGAGATTTTAGAATCCAGCGACCTTAAATTTTAGGTTAAATTGCACTAGAATCCTGAATCTTTGAACTTTGTGTTGATGAGGTCATCCTAAATCTTTGATTTCTAGCACGTGAGGTTCCAAAACTTTTAAATGTTGGCAACTAAGTATTTGACATAAATGGCTAGTTTGACGGTTAAATGGTCAAATTTTGAGAAAAATTATCATTATACCCTTAATTTGATTTATAAATAAAGAATGGAAAAACAAAAACAAGAAAATGGGAAAAATTATCATTATACCCTTAATTCTATGTATCAACTTAGTAAAAAAAAAAAAAATTGCTCCGTGCCTGCCCAAACCCCATTCAACCCCGTACCTCTCACCTTCCTCAACCATGGGATTACAGTGATAAGCAAAATGAGCTTTATATGACACCTTTTTCTTAACAAGATTTCAGTCATATTAATAACATAAAATCTAGATCTAAGATTTTCCTTGTCATCTCATTGATTTCATTTTTGCTGGTACAATGGCTTGTTATTACATTTTGGTCTACCTACCTATTATTGAAACATGCAGTTTATTTATTTATTTTCTTCTCTTTATTCCTTTGTTCTTACTTTTTATTAATTCTTTTTTCTTTATCTTCTTTGAATTAAAAGGGTACAATCATCATTTCACTCATAATTTGACTTTTTTTACTGTTAAACTGATGATTTCTATAACAAGGACTTCGGGCACAAACTTTGAAGTTATGGGACCTCATATGCTAGAAATCAAAAGTTTAGGTCTTCATCCTAACTAAGTTCAAATGTTCAGGACACCTAATACAATTTACCCAAGATTTTAAATATAGCCTTGTTTGGTAACCCTAAAAAATCCGATTAAAACAAAATTAACAATTAATTTTAATTATATATTTCGTAGGATTCACAATTTTTTAATAATGTATTTTATCAACTTTTATCAAAATCTGCTAAAAAATTGATTTTCATCTCTATCAAACATGAAATTAATTGTGTACCTGAACTTTCTTACTATCTCGTAATTTAATTTTTACTATTTTTTTTTCTGACCAAATCACTTCATACAACCATATCAACCTCTAAAACGAAAAACTAACGCTTTCATAAAATAAATAAATTTGATATAAACACGAATCGTCATTTATCACGTTAGTATGTTCGTTTGTCAATCTAATAAACTTTAGTGGAATGACTTGATTAATGAATGTCAACGATTGTGACAAAAATAAACTTGAATAACCCACTTAAAATCGCGGCATAAGCAAGTGATGTTTTGTTTTTTTTTTTTTATCAACATGATTTTGACTTTTTATGTCGCATTCACACTCGTGTTTGCAAATTGCACCAATGGCCAATTTGAACGGAAAAGGTTCTATTCCTCCCGTGATTTTTACAAAACTTTTTTATTTTTTTTAAGGATATATTCATATAATTTTGAAATGCATAATAAATTTAGTTCGAAGCCATAACTTATAAATTTTTAAGCGTCTCTCGAGCAGGATTATAGCATTGATATGGGAAAAGATCTTACGATGGTAGATTTCTTCACCGCTATGGTTTTAGCAATCCTTTGGTCAAGGCCTAAGATTTACTGCTCAACTCTCTGAAGCTTATGGCTCGATTGACTCTCGTGTTGACTTAAGAATGTTGCGCATCTAGTTAGATTTACATAGATGTCTTTGCCTTAGCTAGTCTAATGTGGCCTACAAGTCAGATCTAACCACTATATATTGAAAATGGACTCTTATCTTAAAATATCAATCTTGTTAATATTAATAAGATCAACCCTTATATGTTATTCAGTATTTATATATAATTGATGTAGAACTATTTTAATTACTTAATTTTCTTGAAAAAATGATTGTTTGGAGAATGTATGGTTGAAACATTGTGGATCTCATAAAATCCATGTATGAAAGAAAATAATTTTGGAGAAAAATAAATTTAGAAAAAATCTGTGCAAAGAAGCCTTAAATATGGCAAACTATAATTTGCTTGATGAGTTATTATTAGGGCCATTGGGTAAGGCAAGCCCAGATTAGCTTTGACTATGTGTAAAGCCCACACTCCTAGCCGTGGGCCTGCTTTTCCAGTTCTAGGACTAATACTTTGATATGAGTCTCGGCCCAATCCCTAAAGTGCAAAATAAACAAGGGAAAAATTCATATGTCAGGTGTAAAGTATATGTCAATTCAAATATCAGACAATACGTTTAAATTTTTAAAACTCAAAACTCAGGTGACTAAATAATAAAAATATTTTATTAATTAAATATATTAAAGTCACAATTATATCATTAATGGTCACTGTTACATATTTGTATGTTACAACTTATTTATTGGTCACAAATTATTTTCGGTCACAAATCAAAAATATTATAGGTTACAAATTACTTTCGACATTGGAGCTTTCCTACTTTCAACGAGGCGACAGTGCAAATCTTCTCCAGCAGGTGGCGGTGCAATCCCCAACGACTACGACACTCAATTCTCAGATCCCTAGCAATCTAGCCATTCACAGAGGCTTCAGCTTGAGCAAGCCAGTCAGTAGTCACAACTCCATGGTGAACGACCACTACTGTGAGCTTGACGATGGTCTTCGACCATGGTGCAGCGACACTGAAGGTGCATGTTAGATATAGAGAGTGAGAAGAGAGAAGATTGAGAGAAATGAGTTTTAGGACTTGAAATTAAATTGGATTAGGATGGAGTTGGATATATTATTATTAGTTAAATTAACATCCGATTTAATCATAAATAAACTTATTATCTGATTTTGGAACTATGATCTTGAAAAATCTGATCTAGTGTAATTTCCACTAAAAACAACTGCAGTATGACAAATGACCCACTAGCTAATTATGTCGAATAAAGAGAAATGTGTAATAAAATGTGTCAATTGTTAGTTGAGCTTTGTGCTACACACTGAACGACAAACACAATTCTAATGTCAATTGACAATCCAACTATGACGAACACAATTCTAATTGACAATCCAACATCATAGCATTTGGAAGGAGCGCTATCAGATCCACATTTTATTTATATTCTAATATCATTCAACATTGTAAATTATCTTGCAAAACTATTTCGAGTTCACTAAGGATAACGAGAAATATAATCGGAAGGCTAAGAAAATGATGTACATTTTCAAAAGAGTTGTCAATCATGAAAATGTCCAAAAAGGGTCAAACTTCATCAACTTCACTTCCAGATACCTGATCTTCATGACCCATTGAATATGCACTTCCATCCGGTCCCAACACCTTAAACCTACTCAACCGAAAAAATATGTAATATCAAACGCTAAACACCCCACGATATTAATTAAGGAAAAAAAAAACTAAAAAGTTTAATTCAAAGTATGGCCCGGTAGTTTGTACCAAACAAGGCTTACTTGTATACCTCTCAAGGACAAATCTTCCTTCCTTGTACTTTTGGCTTTTCTCATGAGCATATTCCTGGCAATAAATAGTAAATATTATATTAGCGACGAGGACGTAACAAAACAAGAATAAGAAATACATGTTTTGCAAAACTTCTACTAGATTATAAGTTGTGGGTCCTTCAAATGTGTATCACAAGTGGGTAAAAGTTGAATGTGTGGATAAAAATAGAGTTTGACTAGCTTATAAACAATTATAAACTTTGTCAAACATGCACAGAGTGTATATATAAGCCTTCAAGTTTTCGAAACTCACGTATCTCCATCCCACAAGTGAGCCGCACCGCACACAGAACGTGTCAACAACAGTGTGCATTCCAGTCATCATCTTCCTCTCTTCTTTCTCCCCGGTTGTCACATTCACACTGTTATCGTAGAGTACGATATTAGGCATGCTGTTAGTTAGCAAATTATACTGCAACAGTTGTAATTACGAGTGAATATCAAGAAGCATTAAAACCGAATAGTCATCATAAAGTAAGTTTAGCTAAGCATAAAAATATAACTAAAAGTTGCTTATTCCGGAAGAAACTCTTAATTTGTTGTCAAAATAAGTAAATTAGAAAGGATTCAATGAATGCTACTTCTCACTGATGAACATTCTCAATCAACAACGAAAAAAGATTACTTAGTTCACAATAACAATTTTAACTGGCAAACATATAAAACCACAAGAAGTTCAATATTGACGTACAAGCATTCGTATTTATGCTGGAACTCCAAAAATTAATTTTTGATAAATATGAACAATGGTTATCAAAGAATACTTACACCTTATCGAAGAGATAAGCCTTTCCAGTCCTGCAGTGGAAAGACTGAAAACAGATGAGAAGATTTGGTTAGAAGTTGTGCATATAAATCAATTCTTGGTACCATGGCATTAGTGATTCTGTATGAATTGATGACTTGCTTATTCTTCATTCTTTCTTATTTAGCGATATTTTAAGTTGCTAATTTCCTTATCGAGTACGCCCTCCATCACGAGCAGCATACAAAGACAAGATGATTACTGTCCTCTGCTTCAAACAAACTATAATAAATTTCTTACATACATAACTAATAACTTTCCATAAATTGTAAAAACAAGTGCTGGATGCCTACAAGACTACTACGTATATTCAGAAATGTTACGTGCTGTGATGTAGGACTCACAAACGTGGGCATTATAAATTGGTTTCAGAAGCCTGCAAAAGGAAAATCTATGTCTTATGATATCTAATACTGACTCATCATATAAAGATACAACACGACTGTTACATTTCCAGACATAACTATTTAAAGTTCTCTAACGGTTTGTTTTCCGGATTTGTCAACTATTCATACCTAGAAAGTTGTTTCCATGAAGTAAATGACAAATTGACAAATTCCAATTCCAACTCATGATACTTGCTAATAAAATATTTAGTCCTTTTCCTAGGGCTATTGTCAAGTAGACGCTAGACTTTTGGCAGACCAGCTTCGAGACATTTGTACACAAATCCAAAAAAGAATACTTTCTACATTTAGATGCACAAGCTGCACATAACCACAAGTCAGTTATCCCGATCATTAAGTTTCAAACTTAAGCGTAATATTCTCCTTCATATCAAAGAGAGATGAAATCTCTATTTCATAAATTTATCCCCAAAATGATGATCAAACAATAACAAATCTGAAACTCAAGTCAAATCTTTATTGT
>CAIGRN010116317.1:0-18064 GCA_903798345.1 Fraxinus anomala
AAACTTGAGCAATATGTTTCGAATGTGAATAAGTGCTTGTTTCTTCGCTTGCTTTCAACTCCCATTGCACGGAGGTATTTGACTATATAATTAGATTTAACTCATTGGTACATCTAAGATCGTAGAGTTCATAAATAGCAATTACTATTTCGATGCAGATTTAGGTAACCCATAAAGCAATCTATAGGGTTTAATTCCTTACACATTCATGCTATGGACTTCAACTCTACACTGTGATCTTACTCAATATACTCATGGATACTTAACCCTTGTTTGGTCTCCATTTTAATGAAAATGTGGAAAGAAATGAGTTTTGGAATATTGATTTTTTTGAGGAGTGTGTGATTAAAAAATAAGAAATTTTTTTTATTTACGATTAATATTATTTTATGGGAGAATATGTAGTTGAAAATGAGTTTTGAAAAAATCCGAACCAAACATAGGCTTAGTGTACTAGTTTCACCACTCACGAGATCCTCTCACTATTGTAAGACAAAACAACATACCTCGGTTGGTAGAGAGTATATTTAATCCTACTATCTTATCTAAACAAATTGCAAAGGATATTTAATTCTAGATCAATATACAAATAGTATAATGTTTTCCATAATTCACTTTTTAAAACTATTTATTAATGAATTCGTATATCTATAAATTTCAAATATTGCCTAATTATTTATGAAACAAATAATATGTAAAACTTATTATTTAAACAAATTTCATTTTCTGATTATCAAATACAATTCGAAAATGACGATTAGATGCTTCCACGGTGGAGAATTCACGTGGGTACAAAATGGCATGTACTTGTATGGTGATGAAGTTCACCACATGGTACACATATTTTGGATAGAATTGTTCGTGATTTGTGACTCTCTTTCCATCACCTACGTGTATAAGAAGAGCGATAAGAAATTGGCCAATGGGTTGATGAAGTTGACAGCCCAAAGAAAACTTGGGCCTCAAGATCTTGAGGACCTCATTAAAAAAAATTCAGCTCAAAATCCACCAAATCCACGAAAAAATCATTTGTTACCTTAGTTTAGAGGAACAAGAACTCAAGAGATAGTGAAGGCGATTGCTCTCATAATCACCACTAGAAAATCTCGGAGCTCATTCAGGTCCAATATAGGCACGAGTTTGTACTGAACTTTTGGGCCCAATCCAAATACCATCTTTTTTTTAAAGTATAAGCCCAGCCCAACCAAGAATGAAGATACCCAAATCCAATCCAAGGCAATACCATTCAACTCTCACCCACACCCATTCCTTCCGCTCCTCCACTATTCTAATCGAACTTCTTCTCAACCTCTCACAAGACACATATGCAAGGGCGGAGCCCAATGAAGCCCAATGCAGGCACATGCCTTCAGGGCCCAGCCCAAAGGCCCTTTTTTTTTATTATTATCATTAAACAAAAAAAAAAAAAAAAAAAAAAAAAAAAAACTAAACACCACACCACCACCACCTCGAACGCTATCAACATCAGCGTCAACACTGCCTTACAATATGTAACAAACAGAAAAAGAACCCAAAAAGGTCGACACTGCTACCACCTCACAAAAAGGTCAGCACCGCTACCACTCAAAACCACAAAAAACACTGGCGAGCACCCCCAGAGCTCCGTAGAAGCAGATCAGAGGAAGAAACCAACCAAAAAAACCCCAAAACCATAGCCACTGCACCCCCATTTCACTGGTGAGCACCCCCAAAACTCCAACGAAGCAGATTGGAGGAAGAAACCCAAAACCATAGCCGTTGCAACCCACCTCCACTTATCGCACAACCACCACCACTAGCATCATCATAAGACACACCACCGTGAGCATTTAGCGGTATTGCTGCTCCATGTTCGACGATCGCATAGTACCGCTGCAACAGGAGCAGATCGACGAGGCGGTTCTGCGCCGCGACGGAGAGAAGAGAGTTGAGGAAAGAGAATATGGGGAATCATGTTGTCGCTCGCTGCTATGGTTGAGACGGTGGCATTTGCTCTGTTGCCTCCGGTGGTGATGGAGAGAAGAGAGAGTGAAAAGACGGAGAGAAGAGAGTGAGTAGAGAGAAGACGGAGAAATATAATTAATATTTAATATTTAAAAATGAAATATCTGATTTTTGAAAAGTGAAACCTAATATCTGAAATTTGAATTCGAATCTTGAAACTCTTGTTTTGTGTAATTTCTACTTTTCAAATTCCAAGGTTAAGGGCCATTTGATTTATATTTTTTGAGAATCGATTTTGTGAAAGTAATTTATAAAACGAATGGAGGCCCAAACAAATGTTGCGCAGGGGAATGTTATATGGGCTGTTCAGTTTTGGGCTATCAAAACATATGGGCTGGACACAGTCCTGAAAGACCAGCGAATGAAATGAAATGAAATGAAGCCCGGTTCTTTTTAGTTGAGCCGAAGGAAGCCCATAACTAGGCTCAACTTAATATAAGTTCTTTTAGTTTTGTGAATTTTTAGGCGAGGCGGTCGATTTTTATTTTTATTTTTTGAGCTAACAATCCCAAACCATCATTTATCATATATCAACAGATTTTTAATTTTATATTATTCTCTCTCATCATAGTTTAGAAAGTTGATTTGCTCTAGTTTTTAGGTTGGGAGTCAGACTATAATTATTTGTTTCAATATTAAAATTTCTTTGACATCAATAGTATTTATCAACATAATATGATATACTACATTAAAAATATTATTATTTTTCGTGCGTTTGAATTTATTTTCATTAATGTTGATCTTTTACCAGTAAAAAACACTGATTGTCGAAGTCGATTAAAAGTTGGTATCGACAAAAACATAAACTAATGAAAAGTAGTATAATTCAAGATATATGTATACTTTGCAACCTGTATTAAGTATTGGTCATACAATACTTAGACAATAGAATTCATGCTGAGAAACGAAATTTTTCCCACGCTCCTGAACATTTTGCGAGATTCATGCTGAGAAACGAAATTTTTCCCACGCTCCTGAACATTTTGCGAGACAAAAATGTTGATCATCTCACATATCGGCAACAAAGTTGTCAATCAAATCGTACTTACAGCAAAACTGATAATGGATACAACCTTTTTCCGAGTCCCCATGCACTGTTTCCGAAAGAAGCTCTCTCTTTAACCTGTATTCTGTACCCTCCTGCTCTGTCTCAGTCTATATTACTCGTAATTCTAGATCCTCTAATTTTCTTAATTTCATGCACGCCCCTTTCTCAATTTGTAACAACATAATTCATGTGGTATGCTAGTGATGTGTCAATCAATTCGTCTCTTGTTATTCAGTTATTATTTTAAAATTTTATTATGCATTTACGACTAATATGAATGAGACTATTTGGTAGAACAAGGGAGAAAAAAAAAAGAGAGAAAAATGCGATTTAGCAAAGATACATTTACAATCAAACTAGTTCGATGACAAAATTCCGAACGAATAAGTAGAATTTGGCATTCTGAATTTTATGGGAATATTGTGGGTTGTATGGTGGAATGTGCTTAGCCTCTGTTTGAAAATCATTATTGGAGAAAAATGAAGATTTGAATAGTGATTTTCTGAAGAATGTGTGGTTAAAAAATAGAAAAAAATTTAAATTTAAGTGTAAAATATTTTATCACATGAACGTGTGATTAAAAAAATATGTATATATAAAAAAGAGTTTTTAAATAATGAGGGTCAAAACAGGAAAATTTTGGAGCAATTACATTCTTATCCGTGTGGGCCATAGGTGATTGATTGCTGTGGGGGCCCCATTCGAAAGAAAAATATACAAATTGTCAAATACATGGAAAAGTGGAGGGATCTCGTGAGAAAAATGCAGCTTTATAAAGTTATATAAAGGTTACACGACTATTCAACTCTTGTTTGGTTTACTTAAAAAAAATTAATTCAATGTCAACTACAAATTTTATAGGATTCACGATTTTTTATTCACATATTTCTTCGATCGATATCAAAATCTACTAAAAATTTAATTTTTAGAAAAATGAAAATGGGGGCTTAATATAGTTCAATTAGTTTCCAAATTAAAAATTGACTATACGACGGGACTAATTTTCTACGCAAACCCATCCATGCAGGCCATAGGCGATACTGGAGATGGAGGCAATTTGAAACATTTTCAAACTGATGGTGGGAAATATATAAATACATAGAAAAGAGAGGGCTCTTTTGAAAAAAAAAAATGGTTCTAGACAAGACAAAAATGTAGTGACTTGCGCACCCTTAAATATTAAAAAAAGAAGAAGATAGATACAAATAAATAGCGTAAAGCAATAAACAAATAAAAGAAGGAAGTATTTACACGGTGGAGATTGCAAACCTACCTTCCATTCCAACGCTTAAGATTTGTGCGTGAGAGAGATAGAGGGGTTTAAGGGAGTGTTTAGGTGTACCAGCTGGTGATTAAAGATTAAGACACATTAACTAAACGCTAATTAATAATTATCACCATTAACAAAGAATTAACCAGAAATACCAACCCACAGCAGCCAAGATAGAGAGAGGTGTACACATTTCTATAAACAACAAAGAGAAAAGTAGAGATAGAGAGAGAAAATGATCGTGTGTAGAGTCCCACGTGGGAATAGATATAGGCAGATAGGCGTAGATAATCAGTGTTCTAAAAGACGCGTCTAAATCTAAAAACAATGCGAGGCAAAAAAGGTCAAATCAAGTGGTTTGACGTCTTATTTAGCGGTCCACTAATGAGTGCCTTAGGCGCTATTATGTGCACATTAATGCTTTTTTTCTAAAATAAAATTTATAATTCTTTTAAGTTTTAATTTACATTTGAAATTTTTTTTTGTTAGAAACTTTTAAAAAAAATTATAGAATTTTTATAAATATATTTTAAATATTTGATATGTGTTATTTTTAGTTATTAAATAATTTTTTGATTGATTAAAAATTAAAATAATATTAAGCCACTTTTTGACCCACATTATTTTTTTCATTCTCATTATTTTACTAATTTTTAATCACATATTTTTTAATAAAATAATATTTTCTATCACATCAATTATTTTTCCTTCTTTTTCAATTACACGTTTTTCATTAATATATTATTTTAAATTACATTCTTCTAAAATAATGTGATTCAAATACATTCGAAAATAAGGAAACATTTTTTTTTTTTTACGCACATGCCTCATCTAGCTTCCACGCATTACCCCTTCTAGAAAACTGCTGGTAATACATGATAAAGGGTTGACGATGATTTTCTTGTGCTTTAAACATTGAACCTCTTTTGGGTTTTTAGATTCTTCACTTTCTTGTTATCTTCTCTCACAGTGTGTGAGAGTTAGAGAGAGAAACACACACACACAGAGAGAGAGAGAGAGAGAGTGAGAGGGGGGAAGGGACTATAATTTTTGAAGTATTGGGAGCTTTTCATCATTGCGTTTCACTCTTCAGGTTGGTAAATTTTTTCAAATAAATTGATTGATTTTCTTTGTTTTTTTGTTTTTTTTTATCTCTGCATGGGTTAGATGATTTGAATTCAAGAATTTGATTATCAGTTACTGTCTTTATTGAATCATAATAAAAGGGTTCTTAGAAACTAGTACTATCACATATAGTTTTTTTCTTTTTTCCCTATTAGAATAGGTAAAATTGATAGTTGATACTTTCTTGATCATAATTGAATGCTTTATTGTTTTTCTCAGTATTTTGATCACTAATTTTGTTTTGTTGGATTGAAAAACTGGATACTCCAGTGACCGGTTTTTTAAGGCATTTAAAAAAATAAAATAAAATATTGGAATGATTGATAAGCATTCTTGATTGTTGAATTTTGAATATTGACACTCTGGTTTATGAACAAACTGTTAATTCAACCTTCCATTTAATTTTGCAATGTTATTTACTTTCAAGCATACACATGTTAGTGGAAGGTATTGTTTCAGGATTTGCTTTCTCACTACGCACCATTGGGCACTACTGGACAGTATAACTAATGCCTCTTTTTCTTTTTTAGTGTTGTCCAATCTTCCCGACCAAACACGTTGTATGTAATTTCTGCTTCATATTTGAATTGCCAAAAGTACCAGTAGCTCTCTGAAGCTTATATTGTGAAGTGTAAATATGAACATTAGAAGATCATGAACGCGCAATCTATTTTGTATCTTTGGTGGTGAATTTTCCCCAGAATTACCTGGAATATTTGGTCATCTCTGAATTTTCCTACGTAGAAAGAGAATTGGGTACTCCATCGAAAAGATGGCTACATGCTTTCCGAGTTCAAATAATCAAAGAGACTCTACAGCAATGCTTTATTCAAGGGTTCCTTTGCCCGGTTCATATTCTGAAACACCATTTCTTCCTGGTAATACGGGGATGTATATGAATTTCTTGTCTCCTTCAGATGTTCAGCCCATTGGATCTTTGGATTCCAACACGTCTCGACAAGAAACTCTATCAAATCTTGTAGGATCATCAACTGTGGATCATGATTTTAGCATGATTCATCCAATGGGTGGAGTTTCTGGCATTCTTCAAGGCGCTACAAGTTTGGAGGGACGAGGATTATCCCTGAGTCTCAGCACACATGATCCATCACGAATGAATATGTCATCTATCCAGTATCTGAACTCTAATCCCGATTTCTCCCCATTATCGCGTCCGAATCCATCTATATCAGGTGAAACCAGGGGTCAGAATGTTTCTTTTGAAGAAAACGACGATTCTCAGATTAAGCAATCAAGGCGTAACGAATATATGGTTTCTGATGTTCCCAGAAGCAATTTGAATGCAAAAACGGCTGATGTCCGTGCATATGGAATGTCGAGTATTTCTAGTGTGGTTCCTAATTCCAAGTACTTGAAAGCAGCTCAAAAATTGCTGGATGAAATTGTTAATGTCAGACAAGCTATTGTGGAGCAACACAACTGCTATATTAAAACTGCCAAAGAAGCTGATGGAGAGTCGGGAAATGGAACCTCGGACCCTTCCGCAGCTGGGACATCTTCAACACCGCAGGAGTCTAGCAGCATCTTTCCTAGTGAACTTTCAGCCGCCAAGAAGCAGGACATGCAAGATAAGATCACAAAGCTTTTATCAATGTTGGACGAGGTACAATCCCTGTCTTGACTTGCTAAAGCCAATTAATTAACTTTTCTCGTCAATGGCGATTTTAAGAGTTCGATTTCTACTATTTCCTAATCATTAATTGTGTAATCAAACGAGATTGTTGGGCACAATATTTAAATGAGCCTCTGGTTTGTTGCCAAGACATTAACCATGTATAAATCTGTTCTTGGAGAGGCATCTCATAATTATATACCCTGCTCCAAGATGGTTGAAGCTTGAAAAGCAGACTGACTAATTGTCCTCTCTCTCTCAATCATTTTCATTTCTCATTCAAGATTTAATCATTACAGGTTGATCGAAGGTACAGACAGTATTATCATCAGATGCAAATAGTGGTGTCATCTTTCGACGTAATAGCAGGATGTGGTGCAGCCAAGCCTTACACGTTCCTCGCCCTCAAGACAATATCCCGTCACTTTCGTTCCTTGCATGATGCAATAAATGGCCAGATTCGTGTGGCTCGAAAAAGCCTTGGAGAGGAAGATTCTTCAGCAAATGGTAAAGGGGTTAGAATATCTCGACTACGTAATGTAGATCAGCGACTCAGGCAACAGAGAGCCCTTCAGCAACTCGGAATGATGCGACCACATGCTTGGAGGACACAGAGGGGACTCCCAGAAAGCTCTGTTTCAATTTTGCGTGCTTGGCTTTTCGAGCACTTCCTTCATCCGTTCGTTCTGCAAAACTCTATTTTGTTTTAAACATATTTCTTTCTCTCTCTTTATCGATACTATTGAGTTTGTTTAAAAAATTCTTATATTTGATAGATTATTTTTTCTTTCTCCAGCTACCCTAAAGACTCGGACAAGACCATGCTAGCAAGGCAGACTGGCTTGACAAGAAGTCAGGTGAAACAATCTCCATCTCATAAAATTATTTCTCTTGTGAAGGAATTAATTGTCAGTGTCTTTATAGTGAATACCCGACTCTTGTATGTTTTTGTTGATTGATATATGCCCTGGATCAGGTCTCAAATTGGTTCATAAATGCACGAGTTCGGCTCTGGAAGCCTATGGTCGAAGAAATGTACAAAAAAGAGGTTGGTGATGTCAAGATAGACACTATTTCTTCTGAATCTGCACAAAAAGCTTTAAAAACTGATGCAAAAGCATCAGAAGACTTGTACCAAACCACATCTCCCACAGAAACCGAGCATTGTAGAACTGGGCAACCCTTTGAGCCAATTTCTGATCATGTCCCTGATGTAGAAATGTTGGGATCAGACACCAATCCCTCATACCAGAATCTGATAGGACAAAGTAGAGTCGACCAAATCCCTCTTCCCGTGGATGACCAGAGCCTTTTTCCACATAAGATAATACAGTCAAATTATGGCGACGAAAGATTTATGGCAGCCGCATTCCAGATTTCTGAGCTAGAGAGATTTGGAAATGGAAATGGAGTATCGCTCATGTTAGGATTGCAGGGTGGTAGCCTACCCGTTTCTGATGAAACTCGTCGTAACTTTGCAATGGTGAGAGCCAATGATGTGTATAATGCATCTGCTTCTTCTACAGGGATTGGGACACCAGGATATGACTTTATGGATTCTGCAAACCGGCAGCATGAGTTTGTCTCATCGCGTATTTTACATGATTTTGTAGCGTGAGAAAAAGGCTTCTGGTTTCATTGGACAGAAGCATTTGCCCCCTTCTGAACCATTCATCAAAGATAAAGAAGCCTCGCGCTTTATTTCGTACTATGAAATTTATGAAATATTTTTGTAATATAGCCAGCAAAAGATTGGTTTGGAAGGCACCGTGTTTGTGCAGAAACATTATTTTTTGACTGATGTAAAGTTTGTTATGTAAGTTTGCAATATACTGAGGTGAAGGAGCCCCTCTACACCAAATAGGTACAATGGGAGAAGTGCCAAAGTTTGCATTCATCAAGGTGTGTCAAAATGTGTCGTGAACTTGGGGTTGAGTGGCCAGACTTGTAAAATGAACGACCCAACCCAACATGGCCAAGCCATGGGCCGTCCTGGCGTGGCTCTACAGCTGAGCCATGCTCGACTCAAATACAACGAATGAAGAAAAGGGCCATATCGGGCTAGGCCAGCCACTATTTACACCTTCATATTCATAAGCCAAACAAAGGTAGGAATCAATCAGTCCCACGAGTGCTATTTCAATGGTTTCAAAATAAGGGTTTGCACAAAAGCAGAAAAACAAACAAAATGGCTTCTCACCAAATAGGAAACAATCACTTTCTGAGTCTAGCACCACACAATCAAATATAGACCAACTCTAAAATCAACAGAACAAGGGTCTCGCAGTAATTTGTACATAGAAATATGGGTCATCTTATACATAAAAATGGTAGTAACTATGCTAATGCATAGACTGGTTTATCTCAAATATTTAATAATGACTGTTTATTTTTATTTACCTTGCTGAATTGACTCCAAAAAGGTAAACTCAAAGCTATTATCCGCAACAAAAGGTCGGGTATGCACAACGATAAGCAATACCAAAACTATTGTAAACTAGAAGTATATAGATGGATAACCAGGAGAATTGTCTATTCTGCAGTCATTTTCAGAAACAGGAATTATCTTCATTTCCAGTCACATTCACAAGTTCTAATAAACCTCAATCTAAATACATTCCACAAATTCATACTACGAATTATGCAGCAAGCTAAGCCCAAAATCCATGAAAGGGACAGACTATAACCAAGTGAATCTCAGCACTGTTGTCACCATTTACCTGACAATGACGAGAACCAAAAAATTAAATAAATAAATTTCGAGGGTGTATGTAAGATGATTATTCAAGAGAGAGTGAACTTCACTTACCTCTGGAATAAAGCAACTATGTCTTCCCTTAATCGTGGAGTGTCCAAAAACAAATCTCCAGATTCTTTCACATCCAGAGTCTCCATTTCAAAGTTTTGTAAACCGCTATGCTCGTCCCATTCAAACCACATCTTTGCTATGCTTTCTTTCTTAAAGCAGGTCTTGTGGTCCTCCTCTTCTGGCGAACCAGAAGCAATCAATCTATAAGCATATACCTTCTTAAGCTGACCAGGTCGAAAGGCACGTCCTATGGCTTGGCGGGTAACTGACGGGTTCAAATGAATGTCCAATATAATTATTCGCGAAGCCCCTACAAGAGAAATCCCTTCACCACACGCTTTGATCGAACCAAAGAAGACTCGAGCATCAGGTGAAGTGTTGAATCTCTCCATGGAAGACTCTCGAGTTTCAGAATCTGAGTCGCCCGTGATCATGAACATTTCATTTCCGAGCCTATAACCCTTCACCTTCACAGTCAACCTCTCCAAGAACTTCAGAGGCAGAAGGTATTGGCTGAAAACAAGTAGCTTCTCACCACAGGATTCACAGAGCTGGAGAAGATTCAGGTAGAATTTAGCTTTCACTCCTTCTCTCTCATCCAATTTCTCCAAAATTCCATCAATTTTCTCCTCGTCGACCCTGTCTTTCACTCCAGAATTCTTTGACAGAGTCTTCAACTGTGGGTGTACATAAATTGCACTCCCTTCGGCATTTATTTTAAATTTTCTGGCCAAGTTTTTCAGCTCTCGAACTTCAACCTTTTGTCTGGGGCTCAGTTGAAGAAAGACGGCAAAGTCAACAAGTCCTGGAAGTTCATCCAGGTTGTCTCCTCGGTAATAGTGCAATACTTTTCTTGTGAGCTCCCGTAGATCTTGTATGACATTCACTTTTCTCACACGATTTTCATCCTTCAAGAGAGTGTGCTCGATTAATTCACAAAACTCTTTGTCTGTGATCTTTTTCATCGAGTTCCTTTTACTTGACATTTCAGCTCTGCTCAGAATTCTCCTCTTGATTATTTTAGAAGTCTCCAGTTTTAGAAACCTTGGACGAACAAGATTTAAGATGTTAAAAACTTCTTTCACATGGTTCTGGTAGAGTGTCCCAGAGAGCACCACCTTTCTCAGTGTCTGGACCTTCTCAAGGGAGGTCAGAACATCGGTGTCCTGGTTTCTTGGAGTGTGTCCTTCATCCAAGATCAGAATGGAAGGGCATTTCAGTAAAATCTCTTGGCACGTAGCAGGAATATTCCCAGTATCACTGTCACACACTATAGAAGAGAACTGCTTATAACCCAAAAACAGTATGCTCCTCTCTTTTGCCCACTCCTTTAGAACTTCCAGTTGCTGGGATCGACTGTCTGCTTTCACTGAGTAGAAGTCATACAGAGGTAGGTCTTCCACTTGCCATCTCAGAAATTCCTTTTTCCATATTGCTAAAATTCCCCTCGGTAGCACCACCAGTGGTCTTGCATGCGGATATTTGGCCATGAAACTCTGAAGAAAACTGATAATCATGAAGGTTTTCCCTGACCCAGGAGCATGAGCCATAATGCAGCCTCCTGGATTATCAGTCACCAAGTTACTGAGAAGGAAATTAAAGCCCTCAACTTGATGGGGCTTCATCACCCTCTTGTGCCGTGGGTGTGGGTAAATATCAGCAACGGTAAACTCTGAAGCGGAAGGTATGAACCCATCAGGAAGTATTTCTGGTTGATCGTTGTCTTTGGAAGTCCGCCCATCATATCTGTAAGTTCTAGTACTTCTGGTGACCTGAATATAATTTAATATAGGGGAAGTTAGTTGTCTGAACTAGATCTTCTTTGTGAGAAAGACTTGATTAATATGAACAAATAGGCATTACTTCATATGATTGACTTTGAAGTATAATTTATATCTAGAAATGAATATGAAGTTGAATAAAAAAGAGTTCCAACTAAGCACTGAAAGACAAATTGAGTCTACATTTGGTGCCAACTCAATTATGAAGAGTTTTGAACTGCACATTGAGTTCTACATGATGCTTAACGAGCAAAAAAAGAGATCTCCGTGTAGGAGACCAGAACTTTGCAACACTAACTAAAAAATTTCATATACAGGCACCTAGGAAGGTTAAAGATAAAAGACACACACTGGATAGTTTTCAAAAATGAATGCCCTCGATCATACGATAACTAGTAAAACATTCCGAGTTTTTTACTTGAAAACATATAGTTTTGTTAAGAATCTATGTAGAATATTTCTAAAATTTATAACCACATTTTGCCTCAAAACCTAATTGTTTCTAAAAAATACAGCATTGAGCTATAAATTTACTCAGTTAACAATTCGCATGGATTAATGTAGCTGCCAAATTTGGCTATTCTCAAGGGAGTTGAGAACGCTCAACACTACGAACTAGCTGTTAAAACACAAATTCCCAGTTGAAGTACAATATAGCAGGGTCCCCAACTGAGTGTGATGTACGATTATAGAGGACCACTAAACTTGGCCATGCAGTTTTGCGAGCACTAATAAGACCAGATATAATATGTGTACTATATAAATTTTTCTAGCAAGTCCATGCACTTAAAGCAGTTTACTTTTCACTTTTCACTTTCAAGCTTTACAAAAGGGAAAAAATAAATTTTCAAATAATTAGGATCATGCACATCTAATTCCTGAGCTTCACATTTAAACTACAGAGCTAAAATCTAATACAGGTGGCATAAAAATAAAAAGGAACCATACCTTGGAGAAATTGTACTCAATAATGGTTTCGATCCCTCTCCCAATAACTCCACAAATGCGACATACTTCACCGATGTCATCTTTCAGTATATATGAATGTTCACAATCTTCTCCACCCTCAGCTTCAGGTTCGTCGGGTGGAGGATCTGCACCCGTATCCTATCAAATATCAAAAACGCCAAGCTCATTGAGCAGGAATGTCTACAGATATCAAGAAATCAACAAATAAAGACATAATTATTAATGTGGTTTTAGAAGCATTACAATATTCAGTAAGTCGATTTGATTAAAAGAAAACTTCAGAGCAAACTGACAAATTTTGAATTGGAACATCAAATCAAACATTAGAAGCATAAGTGTTCTAGTAAGATTAAAGGATGCTATGATGCACGGGACATGCGTATCCGATAAGACACTTGTCGGATACGCCGACACGCAATTTTAAAAAAATGTATCGATACAATACGTCACCGACACGTTGATTAAATTTTTAAAATTCTTCATTTATAATTATATTTGTTATTAATTTTTTTTAGTGAAATCTTGTAAATATGACTACCTATTAGTTATTTACTAATTAATTTGAGTTAAAAATATATAATATTTCCAATAAAAAGGAAAAATGATCGTGGTAGAGTGTTTGAAAAAAATCTATATCTGACATGTATTCAACAGGACCGACATGAACAAGCTACCCTAATTGAAGTGTCCATGCAACGGAGCAATGATGTGATCCGTTGAAGGCAAAACACTGAGAACCTTGATTAATTCCAATTATTATGAGCTTTCAGTTCTTGTACTTCCATAAATTCAGTTCTGTATACCCCAGTTCTCAAAGAGACAATGTATGCATGCTTCCTGCTACATTACCCCTTTTAATATTATCATTTGTAACCTGGTTTTCATTAGCATGTATTTGTTCTTTCAGTACTTCAAAAGTGCCTGAGTTATGCATCAGATTATACACTTAGACCTCTATTTCAATTGGGTTGCTATACTTCAGTTTGTATCAATTGGGTCACTATACTTTACTTTGGTCTCAATTTAGACCACTTCATCCAATTCGGCAACTCCATCACATGAACTAACGTCAGCAATCTTTGTGGCTGTTACTGGGATGCCAACTCAACACACAAATGACATCTAATGTAGAAAAGTCTATTAATAAACCAGAAAATCTACCGGCGGTAAGTTGTTAGCATTCATATACAAGATGGATAGAAATATATGACACGAATAATATCAATTAATACAACAGAGTTCAAATACAAATTTCTCCTACCTTTGAACACTCTAACGCAACAGACATTTCCTTCCAAATGTCATCCAGACCATCATAATTATTGTCAGGTTGTTCATCATCTTCGTCCACTTCCATGTCATCCTCTGTGCCAACATATACACCTTTATCTTTTCCCAGTTCAGTTTCACCAGCAAGACCAACATATACACCTTTATCTTTTGTCAGTTCAGTTTCACCAGCAAGACGCACATCTTTTTCTGTTAGATTTCGGCTCTGAGCATAATTTTGTTCCTGCATTTGGTTATGAGCGGCAATGCCAGCAAAGAAATAAACCAGTGTATAATATTAATGCAAAAGATAATTATTATCCTCTCAGAAAAACATGTATTTTATATTATCTATATCAGAAAACAATTTGTAGCCCACCAGTAACCCCAAAAAATAAATAAATAAATTGGTTAATCCTCAAACCAGTGAAGGTTGTAAGTTATAAGAAGCCATACATCACCGCCAACAGTCAAATGGAAAAGATTAGTACCATCAAAAACATAAATAAATCAGAGACGATGAACTATGAGCTACATTCAAATGGGATCTTCCAAACCCGCTGGGTCTTTAAGTTCCTGAAAGTTCTGTGTAATAAATCTTTTTTCAAAAGGAAAATTAAAAGTAAAATTCATAAACACCTCTGAGTTTTAAACATTCCCTACGCCCCTGTTTGATCCACATTATTTTTATCATTCTCATTCTTCTACTCATTTTCAATCACACATTTTTCAATAAAATAATATTTTTCATCACATCAATAATTTTTCTTTCATTTTCAACCACATATTTTCCATCACATCAACAGTGAAAATGCATTCTTTTTCAAAAAATNGTGGCTCAAACACACCTTAAATTTTCAAATGGTTGCATACTGCAAAAAAATTATGGGTTGAACAGTATTCAAATTGAGGTACAAACAATAATTTCAAACAATAAACGTGATAATAACAGATGTATATTCCAAAATATACACTTCTCATGCCGTCTGAGCCCCCAAAAACCTAGGAAAATTCTAGACAAATTATCCTCGTGTAGTCATCTTTGACACTACTTTGTGGCATATTCTATTGGTTATTCCTAATAAATTAGACAACTGTTAAAATTTCAAAAAGTATGCATGATTTCCCTTCCAATAAAGCAGAAATACATAACCACGTTTTCAACAATTTGACCTCATCAATAGGTTATGCACTAAGAATTCTAGGTAATGACCAAATACCTCTCCTTTTAACATATTACCCAAATATTCAACCATTTTAATTACAAGACTACGGTCTGATTCAATAAACATGACTTCATGAGGATCCAACATATGCGATGCCTTAAGTGCAAGAAAACACAACTATATCTCACACAATGATCAGATCTCAATACCATAACATGTTATGTACTTGCGTGCGAGTACGTGTGTGTATGTTATACTTTCATAAAGAGTGTCAGTACATGATTATTTGCCATCTAAACTTCGTTGTTCATCACCTTCCAACAGCAGCAAAAGAAAGCACATGAACTGCATTAGTGTCTTTATCTAGAGAGACTATTACTGGAGCTACCATTTTATAGAAATTAACAGGAACCCAGAGTTGGAGCTATTGATCAATCAACTCAAGAATTGATACATGGACATTTAATTTTATTTTTGTCATTTATTTGGCCAGACACAATCTCTTTTGCTAATTGCGACTTGTCCGAATGCCTGTTTGGCAAGGTCAACAATAACAAATTTAATGATGGAAAAAACTGATAAAAGAAGAAAAGTTCCATACCAAAAAGTCCTTCATAAGAAGGAGAAGGTGGCCAGGAGGCTTCTTCAACTCAACTTCCCGGAAGGGACATAACGGCTTCTCATTCTTAACATCTTCATCATCTGAATCAAGTATAACAACAGGTCCAGGCAAAGGGACTAGTTGTCCAGCCGGAGCAAACCGTTTGACTACAACATTACATCCATCAGGATCATCCTCCAAGTTAATGACATCAGTTGTAGTTGCTCCAGGTAATTCTGAAGCCTTGTTATTTTGCACAGCCAAACAATTGCATAGTAAGAATCTAATAAATTCTTCCTCTGCACAAGAAGATCCTCAACGTCCTTAGTAACGCTTCCGTACTTGCCAGAATCCAACTCTTTCAGCATACTGTTTATCGAGAATGGATTTGAATAATCCACCACTTTTGAGCAGGCTTCTTGGCCTTCCAGGTCAGATTCACCACGCCAACCAGCAGCAAAGGATGTGTCACTGTAACCACTTCGTTCATCAACTTTTATCCTTTTCCACCCACTGGGACGTAAATCTGTAGATATAAAATGTAAAATCGACGCATAAAAATGATAAACTTCATCTTGTGCCCTCTTCTATTTTTCTTTTGTTTTTGGTAGATGCGGGATTTTGTGCACTCAAAAACCAATAGAGACATGAACACGACAAAACACAGGCAAGGATCCATATTATTGACTAATTTTACCCCACTGTGAAATACAAATATGAAATCCTTCGATATATTGGCAACATTTCCATCAAGCATTTGTATTCAATAAGGAATCTTCCTGGTATTCAATAAGGAATCTTCCTGGGGGTTTTCAGATATTTGCTCTGCACTTTTCTTAAGAATTTTACAACTGAAATAATAGAACAACAGATCTACAGATAAACTTTTGCAATTTCAAATTACCTACTTTGAGGAAATGAAGAAGTGCCAAACAAATATTCTGAAATGATTTTCTTACGACTATTTCCCGTCTCATATATTTATAGTGTTTAAATACAAAAAAAAGTCCATATGCATGTGGACTTCTTGTAAATATTAAATGAACACCTAATTTTCTTTAAAATTGTATGAATTTGTCTTTCCCAGCTTTTTAGCATCAAATGTTGATACTGCTACTAACAGAAAACCTCCCACTCACAGTGCTACTAACAGAAAACCTCCCACTCACAGTCCAACCCTCATGCCCCTGCTAACATCTTACTTCCTTGGATTCTTGTTAAGTACTAATATAATTTTGAAAGAATTACCATAATGTAATCTTACTTCCACCAAACATTGATTGAAAGAAAAATTTTAGAATTGTTACTTCAAACTCGACATTAGCACAACTGTAGAAAAAAAAGAAAAGAAAAGGAACAAAAAAAATTATCAAGCTACACCCAGTCGCTCACACAAACTCGGTACCAATTACTTATCGTGTAGGCAAAAGTTAACATACCAAATCTGCCGAAAATTCCAATTGGTTCTCGTATTAAAACCGAGGTTTCGATCCAATTCGTGGCTCTAATACCCAAAGTCAAAAATCCATGCTAGCCCAATATTTTAGTTATATAGTGCCTTGTGCAAATATTCTGGTTCTTGGTTAAAAATTATTCCTTTTTGTTTTGAAATTAACACATTCCATACATGCTTACCATGTTCAAAAATATTTAATTCATGCAATTTAGTGAATTTGACAACTTCAATTGAGGGAACCGAACCGAATCGGACCAGACCAAACCAAACCAAACCAAAAACAGTTGTTTCGGTTCCATGATTAGAGATGGAACCAGTGATATTATATTTAAGACATCCATTGCTACTCGATTTGGTTCTCTTCGGATCACTCCCACCCTTAAGGCCATTAGTTGATGTAGAAAAATACAATCACTTTTTCCAAAAGCTATAACTAGTGGGAGGGTGCAATCAAACCCATTATTATCCAAACTCAGGCCCAGGTGTCCACACCAAACACTTCTTTTAGGCCTTTATTTCGAAGAATCGCTTATGAAATAGGCACACCTTCATTAGTTCTACCTTCTTTACCCAAGAAAGGTCTTTTTCATACGAGATGCATGTAGATGGTAAATTTTGATTCATAAGTTCCTCTACGAGAACTTGTTCCGATTGGCATCGGCCTTGAAGCTCCCCAAAAGATAACTTGGCCTCTTAGTTTTCTTTTGTAATACCAGATCATTTTCACCCAGTAATCACTAACTTTTGCATTTAACATTTTTCTCATCACTCGTCTAAGTCAAAGCAATGTAGATTTGCATGTTGCAGGTGCCAACAGCCAATGCAAATGATAACAAATTCACCAAATAATTTCTCCAAAACATAGAATAAATAACAGAAAAAATATATATCTAAAATAGCCTCCGTCTCCCTCTCAACCCCCCCCCCCCCCCC
>CAIGRN010116319.1:0-25074 GCA_903798345.1 Fraxinus anomala
AATTAAAATATAGAATTTATCAAGTTCATGGTTCTTAAATGTAACATGCTTCAAAGAAATTATACTTTCTCTCGAAATCGATAATTTCCTAGGTTGTGTTATTCTTATGATCACGCCTAAACTCCCCTATCTCGAGTGCCGGAATTGACTAGCATCAAATCATTCAACTAGTGGCCAATTAATTGAAAGCATTAAAAACATAACACAAATAAACACATGCGAAAAATCTAATATAAATAACTAAAATTAATCAATTCATATTCTCAAGTTTTTGGCTGCAATCAAACCCTAGTTAATGAATTTACCTCATGATGTCATCTATGAAAATACTAAAATTCATAATAAAATTCATATAAAATGACATAGGAAAAAGAATAAAAACTAGGGTGTAGAACTTCAATTTCTTCTCTTGTTCTTCTTTGTCTTGTTCTTAAATCTCTTTATGTTTTTGTCCTTGCCTTCTTGAAGAATTGTGTTGAATTTCCTTTTGCCTCTTCAACTGTCTTCCCCATAGAATTAGGTTTTAAGGGTTGTATTTATAGTCTTTTGAAGTCTTGGAAAGGTTGGAGTCGTGTTGGGCCAATAAAAGAGTCCAAAAAAACTCAAAAAAATCCTTTTTCTCGCCTAGCGGTGCCTTGGTACCACAATCTGCGGGCCCAATTGCTATTTGATTTCAACAAAGGTGGGGCTGCGGTGACCGATTTCGGATGAAAATTCAGCACTATACGTCTTTTAGTATTTTTATCATAACGTTTTATCTCGATGTTCAATCGAGGCAATAACTCAAAGGGCTACAAATTTGATCCAGATATCATTTTCCAATTCGAACATTTAAAAATGAGTCTCAATATGAGAATGAAAATTCAACGCTCATAACATTTTTTGGTTGGAAATTGTTGTGTGATCATACTTGGCCTATATTTCATCCGCTTGATTTCTTTCTTCAACCATTGGACTCATAGCACTCTCAAATCATCATTGTGAGATCCGACACAAGTTTAGAGTATTTTCAATTTAGTCATCGAACTTTGGATCTTTTACAATTTAGCTATCTTCTCCAATTTTGCCAACTTTTGCTTTTTTTCCTTCATTTTAATCAACTTATATCACAACATATAAACTCATATTAAAATGCTCTAAAACTCTCTCAAGGATAACAAAATAATAAATTAAGTGGCATAAATATCATGAGTGTAGAACACTCATCAGTAGTATAAGTCTATTCTTGTCCCTGTTTAGCACATACTGGGATACTTCTGAAACCTTTGAGTAAGCAGGCATGAAAAGTAATCTACAGCGATGATGAACATTGATGGAAAAATGGGATCACCCTATCTAAGCTCTCGTGAGGAGGGAAAAAAACCACATGGGCGGCCATTTAAGAGTGCAGAAAAATAACACTCCGAGATACACAACCTGATCCTATCGATCCAGATCTAATCAAATCCAAGTGCCTCCAATACAGAATAAATGAAGCCCTAGTCCATACGATCATATCCTTTAGCTATGTCTAGCTTCAACACAGTGTTACGACCTCGCACTCTAGCATCCAAAGTATATAGAAAGCTCCTGAGCTAATAAGATATTGTCCACAATCAGGCGACCAGGGATGAAGCCACTCTATGTAGAAGAGATAATATGCGGTAATAGTGTAGTAAACTGAGTGTTCAAAAGCTTAGTAAAACACAGTACATAAACTAATGGGGGTTTAAAGTCAGTCCATCTACAAGCACTATTTCTCTTAGGGAGCAGTACAATAGTAGTAGGAGCAAAACCTTGGTAAAATAGCCGCCATCAAATAAGTCCAAGACTACTCTGCATACGTCGTCTTGAAAAATATCCTAGTAATGCTAGAAAATATGGATGAAAAACCATTCAGATCGGCAACACTATCAGCATCTATACTTAAAATCGTCTCTCGCACCTCATGAATCAAAGGAGGGCAGTTTAGTGCCAAATTATCATCCTCCGTCAAAAGCTTGGGATGATATCATAATAAATGGGGTCCAAAGGCTATGTAAGAGCAGATAGAAGATCCTGAATGAAATAGCTGAAGTCTGAATGTTAATAAGAATAGCTAAGACTTCCCCTGCCTGCGTCCTGATGGACCTGATGCGCGATTTGATCCGACGTCCCTAAACCATCGCATGGAAATATCTAGTATTATGATCTCCCTCACATACCTTATGTGAACCGACCTTTTACTTCCAAAAACCCTCCTTTATATATAAAGTTCGATTCAAAACTGCCTGAGCATGATGTAGTAAGTTGTGATGCTCTTATGTAGGGTCTCTATCATATACAATCTTTGCCTTATCAACCATATCATCAGCATCCCTCACCCGCTGGAAAAAATCATCGAACACATGTATTTCTACCAATGCAATCCATGTTTTAGCATGTAGAACTTCTCCTAAAGAGTAGCCATCCTCGTAAGATGAGTAGGGAATGACCAAGGTCACTTCTAAGAGACGAAGGTTGAAATTATGAAGTAGTAATGGCAAATGATTATATGAAGTTTGATTCAAGTGCCTCATTATAAGTTGTCGACTGAACTCTGTAGCTGTAGAATTGATGAGTATCCAATCCAGTCTCTTTCTGAACCGACCATTAGTCTAAGTATACCGATTCCTAAGAAAACCAAGATCCTCCAAACCACAGTCTAACATCATATCAAAGAAAACAGTAGTACCTCGATCACGAGTATTATGACTAGTGTGCTCACCATCATGTATAATAATGTTAAAGTCTCTCCCAACTAGCCAAGGGTCATCCATATAGAGGAAAACGTGGTGAATACCCACCCACAAATACCTCTTGATAACAACATCACACGAAGCATAAAGTGGAATCAGAAAGATGGGATGCGCTAGTCTTGGACCTTCAACTCTAACGTAAAGGAACTGGGGATGATCATCAACAATAGTAACAGTAGTCCTTGCATTCCAAAAAAAACTAGATCTTATTCGACTGATTCTAAATTCTAGTGTCAAAGTGCAGATATCGTCGAATATAATCAAATCTATGCTGAAGTAGAAAAGGTTCCAATATAACCAAAAGATAAACCTGATGAAGCTATATAAGTCTATTTAAGCAGCGACAGGTAACTACACCGGCTATAGCTTTCAAATTTCATATGATAACACTCATAATGACAGGAAATGTAAAGAGGTGTCTTGTGACTAACTCCTGGTGATCCTGTTGCTTATATAGGGAGTATCAGTATCCCTCAGATGTTTTTTCCGTGTAACATAAATGAAGCCATCATCCCCTATCCTTCCAGCCATACCAACAAAATCCTCAATAGAGGACCTACGGAATATGCCCTGTTGATGAACCTTAATTTGTAATCTACTCTCTATATCTGATTGCTCAAATTTTAAAGATGTGATAGATGCCTCAATGTTCTGCTGGTAAATAGGAGATGTAGTAGTGGTAATAGGTGCCTGTGTCCGAGCTGAAGATGGACCTGTAATTTGTGTATCTCTGATGGTATCAGTGGTTCTCAAACCATAAAATCCACAAGGGAATCAAAATATGAAGTATGGGTAGCCCTACTCCCTGGGATAAAGCCCCAATAGAAGCAACTATAACAGGAACTAATGGTAATGAAAAACTAATTTGATGAGCAATTGAACTTAGAACTGGCTGAACTGTACAATCTGTCGATTTAACTTAGGGAGTAGCTGACTGAACTTGAGCATGTGTCCCATCGGGAGTTGGTATATCAACCATAACAACTGGTGGTATGGGCTGTGAGATAGACTGAATCTGATTATCTAAAGTGCTAGCAGTTTGCTATCCTTATTGTTCTCTATGGACAGGAATCCATCGCTTCTGAAGCTCAACAAGTATCTCCTTACCCTTTTCCTTGGCCTGATCAGTAGGCTTAGGAGCACGGTTGTCAAGTGTGACTGCAATAGGTAGTGGTATTGGACATGATCCATAGGAACAGTGCTCATCAATATGCCTAAAGTGTTTACATCGAAAGCAATGGTCTAGTTTCTTGTCATAGACAGTCTGCCAATATCACCATGTTTTCCCCTGTCAATCCAAATCCTTTTAGGAAGCTTATATTTTAAATTTACTTCAATACATACTCGAGCCTCACTAGGTCGACGTAGATCTGATGTCACCTCATTAATGCGAAGTGATACTCCAATTGCTTTAGCTAATGTAAATAAACAGCACTTGGCCCAAAAGTGAATGGGAAATAAAGGAAAAGAAACCCGAACATGATAAATAGGGGTCTCATGCTGTGGGCTAAAACTCATTGTCCATTTAATAATTCGCATCGGATATCCATTAATGTACTAAGTAGATTTGAGGAATAATCATAAGTAGTCATCTTTGTGCACTAAATGAATCAGAATATGTGTAGCATCAATAAGGCCTATCATAAAATCATCATGAAAACCAAATTTCTGAAAGCTATCATGTACCTTGACCATGAAGGGCTTACAGTGTGAGAATTTGCCAACAAGTGTAAACTTGTATGGCTCCGATAGCAACTCCTTCTCCCTCTTCTTAGGCAATAGCAGGCTCACCCATATGCAAAGGTTCATTCAAAATAAGCATGTGATCTCTGGAATCCTATGGGGCCTGAAGGAAAGGTGCAAAAGATTTTCTCTGGCTCCTTTCTGCTTGAAAGAGAACAGGTTTGCAGCCTAACCCTGTGATGTCTGACCAGTTGGTGGCAACCTAGCTTGAATAGAACTCCTAGAAGCAATAACTATGCCTCGTTGTGCAACATGGGTTGGTGCATGATGCATACACGCAGTCTGAGGTGGAATAACATGGGGTTTTGGAATTGGATGTGATTTAGCACGATCGATCTGATGATTATATACCCAGGGAACATAAGGAACAGGTGCTGGTCGAGTTTATTGATATTCGTAGGCATGCTTGTCAATGTTTCAATTCTAGTCAAAATGGAAACCAAATTCACAACCCCACAAGTTTTTGGAGCTACTGAGATCAATGGGAGAGATATAATGACCTGAATTTGCCCAAGAACTACTGAATTGGCTACCTAATTTTATGTGTCATTAAGCACAGATCCCAATGCAAAGTTTTTAACCAAATTTGACTCAATGGACTTTTCGAGACTTCTCGATCCATTGGCGATGGTCCCATACCCAGAAATCTGAGCGAAATTGACAGATTTCACCTGGGCAGATTGATTATGGTTAAAAGAAGAAGTTGACTGTGTAATTGGAGAAATTGATGCATGAATTGAAATAATTGAACCGTGACCTAAAATTGTATTGGACTGTATTAGATTACCCATGTTTGAACAGGTGGATTGGAGCATAATAGATTGACCAATTGAAGTGGGGTGATACTGTTCGTTAGCACAAGAAGGGGATGAATTTTGAGTCTGAAATTGGGGCAATTTTTTGGAAAAATTGATGAAATTGAAGTATTACCCATGGATGTAAAGGCCTAAAGAAGACTTGACTGTAGCCAATTTACTGATTCCGTATTGTGAGATTCACAAATCGAGGCAGACAGATTTCGATTCACGACTGTTGGACATAGTTGATTAACATTAGAACAAATTGGTGCATTGTAAGTTGATGTTAGGCCATGGTATTAATTGTTTGGGTGAGAGTTACCAACCGGGGATGGTGCGCGACCGTAGGCATCGTCGAAAGTGGGGTTTTCAGTAGAAAAGGAGTTTGAAAGATTGAGTTTTTGGGCTCGATTTTCTGTTGATTCCTACTGTTTTGTGGGTGACGGTTGGTTGGAGGTTGTAGAGGAGACTAAGGCGAGACCAGTGGTGGTCTGATCTTGTGGTCTTGGTGGCCGGGTGGTGGTGATTCAAGGCTCCATAGGTGGCAGCCAAAAATGTAATTTTCTTTGCTAGCACTATCGAAAGTTCTCGACAATATAAATTTGTCATTTACATTAAGGAGAAAACTATGGTATCTAAACTGATTAGAAACACTTATCAACTTTGTCTTGTTTGTCAAGAATCAATAGATGATTTAAAATTCATGTTTTGTGGCCTAAATAAGTATGTAAAATGCACTTATCAGATCCACAAATTTGAACAATTGTTTGTCTTCAAACAAACTATGATTTAACTTCAAACAAAATATGGTTTGACAACCTACCGTGTCTTAAGATTAGAATTTAATAATCAACACAATTAATAATTTCAACATTACCAAATCAAATCAATTTCCATCCGTTACATGAAAAAAATCGATGTGTGTGAGTGTAAACTCATGTAAACATATCAAGCTCATGATTGGTTCAACCCTCAATCCGGAATAGTAAAATATTTCATTTCTTCACTTGAAAGATACAAACCCCCTCGAAACTTATTATTTTCACTCAATTTTCTCAGGATGCATCCTAAAGTTGAAATTTAGTTAATTCTAATCATTACCCTCTCCTTTGGATGGATCTTACCATCACAAGTTCACACTTCAACAAGTCGAGGTTCTCATATATTTTTTATTGTTTCAACATTTAAAACTAAACAAATTACTTGCCTCGCATCAAAGACATAGTTTTATCAACCAAATGTCTTGAGACTTAACCAATGCAATTGTGTCTTTTCCCAATTATTCCTATTTTTCTCTCTTTTTTTTGAATTCTTTTTTCTTCCAAACATCTTTTCATTTGTTTTTTATATAACCCATGTAGTGAGTTTTAAACCGATAACTCCCTAGTCAGTTGACTTTATGGCACGAAGTTTTAAATCATTGCAAGCTTATTCACTCGAGTTATACAGGCTCAAAAAGATGATTTTATTCACATATAGATTAGTGGTATGCCTCTTTTATTTTAGACATTCAATCTCTAAAACCAACCACTAAGTTAAGACTTTCACCTCATCTTCGTCTCTAGCCAATCCACACAAGATAATTTCATACATGAAACCAATACTCTCTCAATGTTCCCTTGTAACAGCTCAACCATCTCCAAACTTCGCTAAAAATGGATTATGAATAAATATAGTAGAAGTTTTTTGGATTTAACTTACTCTGTTTAGTTCTTCTCTAGGTAATAAGCCAAATCACCATCTTAATGTGTAAAACATGTGTCATGCACAGAGAATGTCAAGTTTCACATAAACAAGTATTGGTTAATCTAATCATGCAATATTTCCACCATTCCTAGTCCATACTTATTCTAATATTCAACATTATTGCCGACAAGGCCATCAAACTCATACAAGCACAAAAAACAATGAGCAAATACTAGAAAATAAATAAAAACTACTATTTTTTTTTTTACTTGAACAATCACACAAAAAGAATTAGTAAATTATGCAAAAATATTGAAGAATGTTAGTGTTATAAAAATTCTGCCACCCCCAAACTTATATAAAACATTTCCTCAATGTAAAAAAAAAAAAAAATCAAAATAAAGTAGTAAGGATTAGAAAACACAGAGAATGTCAAGTTTCACATAAACAAGTATTGGTTAATCTAATCATGCAATATTTCCACCATTCCTAGTCCATACTTATTCTAATATTCAACATTATTGCCGACAAGGCCATCAAACCCATACAAGCACAAAAAACAATGAGCAAATACTAGAAAATAAATAAAAACTACTAATTTTTTTTTTACTTGAACAATCACACAAAAAGAATTAGTAAATTATGCAAAAATATTGAAGAATGTTAGTGTTATAAAAATTCTGCCACCCCCAAACTAATATAAAACATTTCCTCAATGTAAAAAAAAAAAAAATAAATAAAAATAAAGTAGTAAGGATTAGAAACTCCATGGAGGTATATGTAGATGGACAGAAGGATCAGGCTGATCCAGTTGGTGGACGTCATGATAACCACCACTTTTCTTTCTTCCTAGGCTTCAATTTTCTGTTTCAAGAATTCAAAATAAATATTAATTATAACAAATAAGGTTTAAATATTTGTAATGTATTCACACCAAGAAGAATTCTAATCTTCTAATATTAAGAAGATTGAAATCTATGTACAGCTTTAAGAATGCATATCACATCAATATAAGCTCAATATAATGGTAGGATGTTAACGATGAGTCTAAATAAAATATACTCAATAAGTAAACATGCGTGAGTTACTAATACAAGTCTTAAAGAACTGCTTAAGATGTGTTAAAAATAATTTAAATGCACAAGTTCCTAAATATGGTCCTAAAATACTAATGCAATCCCTAAAACTATGTATAATGAAATAGTTAATTCAAAATAAGTGAAAAGGAATAGAAAAATGGGTTGGCTTCCATTAAGTGCTTAATTTAAAGTTTAGAGCTCAACTTTTGGATGATTTACTCATGGCAGTTCAAAGCAGATTGCACTGGCAAAACAATTCACATTATGTTTAGCATTGTCAACCCCCTTGTCGATTCTCCAAACTTGAAAAGCTCTTTATCCTTGAGGTTTCCAATGATTCCACGCATTCCCTTCCTATGTGGGCACTTTGTATAATCATTTACTTATCCTCTTTAACTTTTCAGGTTTTCTCGTTATGGGATTGCTTTTTGACGATGACATAAATCTAGAATTTATCTTGCTCATCATCTATCCTCAACGTTAGCTCACTTGCTTTGAAGTCCATAATGGCTCGACTCATGGATAAGAATGATCGACCCAAGATTAGTAATACATCCCAGTATTTTTCAATGTCTAAGATAAAGAAGTCCGTTGGAATATGAACTTGCACACTTTAATAAACACGTTCTCAACTACTTGTGGGTACTGGATTGATTGGTTTGCCAATCGAAGGAAGATTGTAGTATCTTTTAGCTCTCCGAAACCTAATTTTTTGTAGAAAGAAAGAGACATTAGATTTATACTTGCTCCCGAATCACATGAAGCTTTGAAAAAATGATTATTTCCTATTGAGCAAGGTATTTTGAAACTCATTGGATCCTTTAGTTTAGGAGGTAATTTGTGCTGCAAGATTGCAGTACTCTCCTAATTTAGCGTGATGGTCTCTAATTCATCGAGCTTTCTTTTCTTCGATAACATCTCCTTTAGGAACTTTGCATAGATTAGTACTTGAGATATGGCCTCAAGTAATGGGATACTGATATGAAGCTTTCTGAAGATGTCTAAATTTGCAAACTACTCTTCAAGCTTCTTCTTTGGTACTTTCACAGGCGGATCCTCAATTACTTTATTCTAAAAAATACTTACGGCCATTAGCTTCTCTTTGGGATTAGTCTCAGTAGTGTTTGGCAAGGTACTTGATGCTTTGCTTGATATAGCAAGTGCTATCTGTCCTATCTGAGTTTCCAAGTTCTTGATAGCTACATTCTGACTTGGAAGGGTTGTCTTAATCCTTCTCATGAATTGATTGTTTACCTCCATGTAATGCTCTGTCTTTTCCGTGAATTTTGTAAATATCTCTTCCAAAGAAATTCTTTTCTTAGGCTGCTGATACTGATAATCATGCGATGCAGTGGGATTTTCATTATTACTCCATGAAAATTTGGATGCTTCCTCCAACCAGTATTGTATGTAGCATAATATTGGTTATTTTGTTTACACTAACCCCTTGCACATAGTCTACTCGTTTTGTTTCTTGTGCAAGAATTGGAAAATCTGTTGTAATGTAATATGTCCTCCATTCTTCACAACTTGGCCACCTAGCCTGTACTGCGTTGACAGGCTGTGATGCGCTCTCAATCTTTTGAACCAAAGAGTCATTTTTTGCAGACAATGTTGTGTAATGTCCACCTTATATACTCCCGATGCCTTCATATGAACAACCCGCTCAGAAGCCTACATAGTTGTTAATAGTAGCCACTCTCTCAAATAACTATAAGCTTCATCAGTTGTCTTCGTGGATAACAAGCTATTGGATGAAGAGCCCACCATACTCTTATAAGATAGACGTAGACCTGCATAAAAATATTGAATATGGAGTCCTTTATTGATGCCGTGATGATGACACTTTTGAAGGATGTTCTTGAATATGTTCTAAGTTTCATCAAAGGATTCGATTTCTCCTTAACGGTATATGGATATGTCATGCTTCAATTTAGCTATCTTCGTCCGTGAGAAGAATTTGGTGCAGAAAGTTTTAGCCAAGTCATTCCAAATAGTGATACTGGCAGTGGGTTGTGAGTCCAACCATTCAAGGGCTCTATCACGTAGAGTATGTGGGAATAATCTCAATCTGATTGCATCATCTTAAACCTCCTGATATTTAAAGTGTTGACACATCTCCAAAAATCGATAGACATGTGTGTATGGATTTTTATCAACTTTGTTATAGAACTGATATCTATTCTGAAATAGATGTATAACACTGGTCTTTAGCTAAAAGTTAGGCTGTCCAAATGGAGGGTAGATGTATGACACTGGCGCGAAAAACTTGTTCACGAAAATATTTTTCGATTTAAAACCACCGTAAGTGTATGAATCGTTAACAAGTAATTAAGTAGATGTGAGTCCAAATATCATCCCACAAAGATAAATTTAGTTCAATTTTAATTATCACGACGTTAACCGAAACAAGAATAACATGATGTGTTTGTTTTGTACAAAATTATAACTAAAATAAGCTATTTATGCAATTATGAGTGAATTAACTAAACTAAATGAAAATTATGCTAAATGACAAGATAACTAGACCCCAAATTCCCATGTAATAATCCTTTTAAACCTTATTTTTACACTTTGACAATACAGTTGAATTTTGGAGAATTAATGTTCCTATTTTATCATACATGACTCGACTATATTTTTATGACGGATGTGAATAAACAAGAGTGTATGAATTTTTATGAACATTTAAATATTCACATAGAACGTAGCAGTATATTTCTATCCCCTATTGGATCCTATGACGATTTACACTATGTTGAACCTATGTTCCTTCTTTCAAATACATAAAATAAGCCACAAAATTTATACAATTAACGTGCACAATAATTATATAGAAAAGATAATCATTTAAATTATTCAAAATCGATAAATGTATTTTCAATGTCAAATACGTAAAACTAAATATTAAAAACTCATATTATAAGGTTCATCATTCTCCTGGCACAAAGAAATCTAGCCTAACATGTTATGAAAAAAAAAACAAGAATTATATAGAGTAGATATTACCCAAATTATGAATCTTGATTGGATCTTGACGTCGTGTAATCTCTCTTGATATTTCTTGCTATCTTCTATGCTCTTTGATGTGTTGTAATGCGTGTTCATATGTTTTGAATGGCCTTAGGTTTTAAAAAGACGTCCCAAAAATTGTTTCCATAAGAGTTAGTCATACAAGTAAATCAGAAATTTTCCTCTGAAAATATACTACGCTATAAAATAGTTCAATTGCATGCTATAGCATAATTCAACCAACTTCAGCCCTGGAAATTCCTCTTGCCTACCATGCGACCGCATGGATAAATTTACTATGCATAATATAGGCAAATATCCAATTTTTGCGTTTTAGTCCCCGAACTCCGTTTTCTCGTTTCTTGAACTTTTTTCTTATTTCTTCTTCTTCCAATACCTCATTCCTTTGCTCAATTATTTTTCGACTCTTTCACATCTTCGTTTATTCTCCTGGATCATCTTTTAAACATTTACATTTTGGTCCCTGAACTTTGATTTTCTTCCATTTTTTTCCTTTTCGCTCGATTCTCCTAAATTCCACCATATTCATTAATATTGTCATGCAAAACAAAATTTATATAGAATTAATCCCTATTTCAATATATTTACCCATAATTATTCATGTTTTGTGACCTAAAAAGTATATAAAATGCACTTATCATTCAATATTCGGCTACTCTCATTTATTTCATTTTGATGTGAATTTATTGATTTTGATACTATCAATTATTTCAGACATTTAAGTCAATCCCATAGACCAAGGGAGAAACTCAATTCAATCCACGTGTTCACTCACTACAATCAACAATTTTCCCAATGGACAATTGACTATGAGATATCTCATATCTCTTCGATTAAGAACTAGTGGATCAAACTTCAGGTCCCTCATGACAGCCACTAGCTAAAAATTACATTAGGAGCTATGGTTTGGAGAAGTATGAAGTGATTATGCATTGCTAACTCAACTAAAGAAAGCACTATATAGGTGGCGGTTTGTGCTCGCGTTTGGTTAATATTCGATCAAATAATTTATTATTTACACATTTAATAAAATCAATAAATACTTTCCGTATATCCTCTCGTTAATTTCTTATATATAAATACTTCTCAAATATGTGCTTAGTAGGTGGTGACTTGTCAAGTTGTCACGGATGCCTTTTGACTTTGAAAATTACTTTTAGACGCCAAAATGGAACTGTTGCACAATCACTGGAACCTAAGTCATAGAGAGGAAAACATAAGGAGAGGAAGGATAATTCAAGAAAGATATTATCCAACATATTCACATTCGCAAAAAATCTAAGTGACCCCTTCATATTAAGACTTTACTATTGGGATATGTGTGCAACAATGTTAGGGCATAACTATAATTGTTGACAGTTTGATTGTCTTAGATAAATATTGTCTATTTATCTGTGTTTTGTTACATTTATTGTATTTATTATTATGAGCATGCGATTAAGTACATTTGATTGCTTTGAAATAGAGAAGTACAGATAGAACTCATATTTCAATTGAAAATCTGTTTGTCCTAGATAGATGAGCATATGTTGACACTTTATTTAAATTAGGTCATATGGTAAGTTGTTCTACCAATTGTGATACACAATTTGTCTCAACTATTACAGTAGTACTTGAGTAATGAAGTAGTACACTATAGAAGTGTATTGGACATGATCGCAAGTATAGATTAATTTTTATCATATGACGGTGAGAAAAAATTAAACTGAACTTGACTGTCTTCTTAGTAACCTAAATCCATTATGAGGTAATGATTTTTAATTGTGATTTTAAGGCTCTTTTATATGTCGAGGGAGATCAATAGATTGGTCAATACCTTGATATGTTGAAAGTTAATAGAAATCAAAGTAGTTACTCTTATTCGCGTTCGGAATTCACCACTCTATTTGATGGGTAAGTGGGTTCGCTTAAGTATTTTCTTTTGAGAGCAGCTTTAAAGTGAATTTAGTATATAGGTATCACCAAATCAATTCTGTGATGTTCTCACAAAGAAACTGTTAAACAAAATATGAGCTTAAGTGAGAGAGAACAATTCAGATGACAAGATAGTCATTTTAAACCAAATCTAATTATTTGATGTTCAATGGAGTTAAGACATAAATTTGAAAATTATAAGATAATGTAATTGTGAGGAATTAAAATAATATTACTTCTGTGATTTTATATGATTTAATTTAATAGTGCAATTTTTGCATTTAGTGAGTGAGTGAAAATTAATAATTATTATTACAATCTCAGATATGTGTGATTGTAGTTTAATTAATGGAGTTCAAGTCATATAGGTCCAATAAGGTTTTTTTGAAAAAATAACGGTGATGTGGCAATCCATTATCCCTCACATTCGCCCCCCCCCCCCTCTCACTCTCTCATAAAAATTGAACTACACAATCCCATTATTCCACATAGACTGCCATATCACCGATATTCCATCATCATAATGATAAATAACATTATTCCTTTTGAGAAAATCTTCAACTTAATTGCACTAGTGATTAATATTCAACAACCACACATAAAAAAAGGGACAAAATAGTTTCCTAAATGGAACAGGACTTCCAAAATGGGGATCACATTTCTTTGCCCTGACCATTGTAACACGTGTGTCAAGGCATATGGCATCCTTAGTTTTCACGATTTACTACTATCATTGTGGAAACAATTTCAAAGACTTTTCCTAATTTCGCCCTGAATAGAAAGATTTATGAAGTTTCAGTGTTCCTTGGGACTGGGCACAAGACATGATAGCTGAATAGCCTTGGACACCGTCCATATTGTGTTTAAGATAGAGAATTATTTTTTTGTTCTTGTGATTTCAGTCTGGAGTAAGTCTATTTAGGTTTCCAGATTTGGCTTTTCTTGGTATATGATATTAGTGGCACCAACAATTATCTACTTTGGCCAACAAGGAAAAAGCTACTCAATCTACACTCTACATTCATGGTAGGCCGTCATTGCAACGAGGCCCTCTGCGTCTACGCTGGTCTTTGACCACTTTAGGGCCCTCTACTCACATCCTAAGCTGTCTACCACTATGAAGCTCTCTACATTCATACTGTGCCATTTACTGCAAACGAGGCCCTCTATGTCCATGCTAGCCTTCGACCACTACAAGGCCCACAACTTGCATAACATGTCGTCTACCACTACAAGATCAATGCAACACTTAACCATAAAAATATCAATGAGTTGGAAAGAAACCGTTAAACGGTTATCATGGACACAACTAACCACTGGATAGGTGGAGGTCCTCTATCAGAGCGTGGGGGTAGTAGGTGGTGTTACATAGGACATGTGGCACGATACCCGCCAAGAAATTGCATGACTTCAAATGCCTATAAATACTCCTAAGACTAGACAAGTATGAATCTTGAAACTCGGCTATCTGAATACACATTTTATCTTCTTTTCCTAATACTACGTTCTTAAAGCTCTCATTAATTCTCACGTCGGAGGTAAAATAGGGGAGAAAGTCCCAACCTCATTTCGCGATAGCATTTGTTCATCGGAGTAGCAGAAGCACATTGCACAATCAAAGGGTACGGAGGCGTGTTTCATAACCATTTCATTCGCGCCTTACATCGCCAAGAGGGTACGGTGGTCAAAGGTGAGCAATCGCCTCAAGTGGAATGAAAGATGGAGAAAATGATGGCTCAGAAGATAGACGATGCATTATCTAAGAGGAAGGACATGTGTATGCAAGTGGTTTTGGAAGAAGACCTATTTGAACCCGAGATCATTGCGGTCTCTCTACCAAAAGGCTTCAAACAGTCGATGATAGAGGCATACGACAGAGTTACGGATCCGCTAGACCACCTGTGGACTTCCGTTGATTTAATGAGACTCTATGCTATCCCGAATGCAACGATGTGCTAGTCTTTTCCCCCAAACACTTAGGAGAGAGGCCAGAAACTGAGTGGCCACTTTGCCACCCCGGTCTATCAAAACATTTGATGAGCTCTCCAAGAGTTTTGCGGCTTACTTCTTGAGTAGCAAAAGGAAGAGAAAGACAACTATTGGATTAATGCATGTTGTACAAGAGAAAGATGAATCTTTCAGAAATACTTGGCTAGGTTTAGCTGGACGACACTTGGCATAAAGGACCTTCAAATGTATGCAATGGTAACAACGTTGATGAATAGGGCATGGAACCGGGCCATTAAGATGTCACTCTCCAAAAACCTCCCAAAATCGATGGATTACCTACTGAAAAAGGGTAACAAGTACGTTGAGGTAGAGAAGCAGAAGGTTACAAAAAATCTCAAGGAAGGATGGGAGCCAAAAAGTAACAAGCGAAAGTCAAGTGATGAGGGAAACCTACTGACAAAGGCAAGCCAAAAAATAAGCTAGTGAACAAGGGGTACGCTTAGGATCGGTCCATCAGGCAGAGGCAAGAGAAGGTCAAGGCCTTTACTCATTTAAATACTCCGCGGGCCAAGGTGTTGATGGAAACTAGAGATATGAAAGTTCTTGACCTGCTAAAGCCAATGGCAGCGTCCGCTAGTAAGAAAGATAATAGCAGGTATTGCCACTTCCACAGAGACCATGGGCATAACATGGAAGAATGTATCCATTTAAAGGAGGTGATCGAGTGTCTCTTGAAGCGGGAGATACTGACTAAGTATGTAAAAATTGATCAAGGCAAGTAAAAGGTTGATGATCATCCACCACCTAGGGTAGGTGTAATAAATGTGATAGTTGGAAGGATTGCAGCATGTGGGGATTCAAACTCGGCTAGAAAGAGTTATACTTGCACAGTTGGGGTCTGCTTCATTCAAGAGAAGGCAATGTTCGATCAAAGTATCACTTTTAGAGAGGAAGATTTAATCGGTGTGGCAACCCCCCACAACGATGCTTTGGTAATCATCGGTGACATAACGAATTACGATGTAAAGATGGTGTTGATCGATGGTGGTAGTGCAACAAATATCCTTACTTAGGAAGCATTTGTGGGATTGAAAATTTCCCTAAAAAAGATTGAGATCAGTATTCACCCCCTAGAAGGATTCGGAGGGGCCACTATCATACTTGAAGGAGCTGTGGAGCTCCCAGCGACATTGGGCACTTATCCTACAAGCATGGTGATCTTGGAAAACTTTCTGGTTGTCAAGACCCCCATAGCATATAATGCAATTTATGGTCGACCTCTGCTAAATGTTGTTGGTGTTATTCCCTCCACTTATCATCAAGTTATGAAGTTCCCAACTAGTCATGGTGTTGGGTTTCTGAGAGGCAACCAACAATCTTTGAAAAAGTGTTATGTTGATAGTATACAAGCTAAGAGATCTCTACCAGCTATGATGTTGGATCTCGAACCTCCAAGGGATGAATCGAGCCCCTTGACATGATAGAAAAACTTACGATGGCAGAAGGACATGAATTCAGCATTGGGGTAGACTTGAAATCAGAAGAAAGAGAAGAATTGGTGAAGTGTGTATCTAGCAATTGGGATGTTTTCGCATGGTGCCCAAATGATATTCAAGGGAGGGATCAAGCCATCAATTGCTCAACATCTTCTTGGCGTTTCACCGACGGCTAAGCCGGTAAAGCAGAAGAAAAGAAAACTTGCCCCAAAACGGCAAGCGGCGAAAAAGGCATAAGTTAAAAAACTGCTACATGCAGGGTTCATTAAGGAAGTGCAATATTCCAAATGGTTGGCGAATGTCATCCTTGTGAAAGTATCGAATAGAAAATGGCATATGTGCGTAAATTACACTGGGTTGAACAAAGTGTATCCGAAAGACTCATACCCGCTACCCAGAATAGATCATTTGGTAGATGACAAATCTAGTCACGAGTGATTAAGTTTGCTGTATGCCTTTTTTGGGTACCATCAAATCTCCATGGCCGAGTCGAACCAGGAGAAAACATCTTTCATAATTACTTTTAGGACATACTATTATACGGCTATGCCATTTGGTTTGAAAAATGTCGGAGTAACCTATTAGAGAATGGTGAATAAGGTCTTCAGAGACTTAGTTGGGAATGTCATTGAAGCATAAGTAGACGACATGGTCGTCAAGAGTACCAAGGCCAACGACCATGTAACCGATTTACAGAAAGTGTTCGACCTTGCCCGATTCAACCGCGAGAAGTGTGTCTTTGGTATAACGGGTAGAAAGTTCTTGGGTTTTATGATAACACAGAGGTATTGAAGCAAACCCAAATAAGATTTGAGCTATTCTAGAAATAAAAAGCCCTGAAAGAAGGAAGGAAGTCCAAGACGAGTAGCTGCATTGAATCATTTCTTGAGTCATGCAGTAGATAAGTGTTACCACTTCTTCAAGGCAATACGGAGCTCTACCAACTTTCAATTGACCAAGGAGTGTAAGAAATCTCTTGAATCCTTAAAACAGTCACTACAATAGCCACCAATCTTGACTAGATCGTATGGAGGAGATGTGCTATGTTTATACTTAGCAGTATCAAAGCTACGGAAAGTAGGGTGCAGGTGAAGGAATTTTCAAAGGTACAGAAGCTGGTCTACTATGTCAACCAAGTGTTGAGAGGCGTAGAAACATGGTATAGCCTTGTAGAGAAACTAGTGTTTGCATTGATTGTGGCATTCAGAAAGTTAAGGTCGTACATCTAGTCTCACATAGTACAAGTCATGACAGATCAGCCCATCAAGTAGATTTTGCATCAACCTAAAACTTCTGGGAAGATGTTAAAATGAGCAGTCGAGTTAAGTGAATTTGACATTAAGTTCAAGCCAAGAATGACTATCAAGGCGCAAGCTTTAGTGGATTTTATCACGGAGCTTACAAGCCCACCTGACTATCCCTTATGATAGGAAGTGGTTTGGAAAATATTTGTCGACATGTCCTTACTTGGTGAAGGATCCGGGGTAGGCATCATTATGATAGGACCGAAATCTAAAGACTTGGAGTATTCATTGCACTTCGAGTTCCCAACAACAAATAATGATGCCGAATATAAGGCAATAACCATAAGCATGGGCTGGTAACCAAACTCGGGGTGACTCTTAGTTAATAGCTGGACAAGTGATAGGTGAATTCGAAACAAGGGATGGGAAAATGGTAACTTTGATGAAAGTTATGGACCTGCAAAGAGGATTTGCATGTTTCAGGATAACCAAGGTCTCCCGTAGGGACAACAGACGAGCTAACGCTTTGTCTAAACTTAGCATATGCAAACCTGAAAAATTTGCCTAACACGGTAAATGTACAAATCATGCAACAGCTGATCATTCTGAACATAGTTCACACAGTGAACCTGGAATACAAGAAAAGTTGGATAAACCTATTGATCGATTACCTCGTGGAAGATAAACTTCCAGAGGATGTATATGAGGCAAGAAAAGTGAAAATTCGAGCAGCCTTGTCTACAATTATCGATGGACAACTCTACAAATGAGGATTCACCATGTCGTACTTAAGGTGCTTGCACCCAACTGTGGCACATGAAGTGTTATTCGAGATACATGTGAGAATTTGTGGCAATCAAGGGGTGATTATCCTCACATTCAAAGCTCTACAACAAGGGTATTATTGGCCTACGATGAAGGAGGATGCCAAAGAGTTTGTAAGAAAGTGTGATGCATGTTAGCGTAAGCAATAGTTAGCTATTTTCAGGGTATGCCCTTTCTTTCAATGGGGGCTGGATATTCTGGGGCCCTTGCCTATGGCCAAAAGACAGAGAAATTTCTTGCTAGTAGCTATTAATTACTTTAGCAAGTGGGTTGAGGTGGGCCACAATCACAATGACTAAAGTACAGAGTTTAATTTGGAAAAATATTATATGCAGGTTTAGCATACAGAGAGTCCTCATTATAGACAATGAACGACAATTCGACAATTTGGCTTCAAGGCCTTTTGTGCAAGTTATCACATAGATCATAGACTCACTTCCGTTGGACACCCCTAGTATAATAGGTAGGTGGAAGTAACTAACCGAGTGATATTACGAGATCTAAAGATGAGATTGGAAAAGGAAAAGGGACTTTGGGTAGATGAATTGCTTAATGTGTTGTGGACATATCAAACGACCATGTGAGAACCAATAACAGAAACATCTTTCAAATTATCTTTCAAAATGGAAATTGTTGTCCCCACGGAAAGCGAAACAGGTAGGATGAAAGTCATGATAGCCCAATAATAACTAACCAAGAAGGGGTGAATTGGTTTGTAAAACTTTTTCGAAAAATTAATCTAAAATCAAGCACGTAATAACTAGATAAATTAATTTAAATAATAAGCTTGAATATGAAAGCAATAAGTAAAGAGTGATAGATGATACAAATGATATAATTATGAAGGTTCGATTCAACACAATAATTTACGTCCTCCGTTACCAAACTCTCCGACACGAGTAAGACCAATATAATTATGTTGATTGACTTGTGGTGCAATCCAATCATTTCCAATGCTTCGGTGACTTACAAATAAAGAGTTCTAATCCTTATACAACATTGAGCTTTACGGAAACTCAACACGACCCACAAATTTTTAAAAAGTTTGTTTTACAATTGAAACTTCTTTTTTAATAAATGATATGATCACAATTAAATATCAAGATAGAAATATGCTAATACTTTAATAGATAGCAATGAATGAAACTCAAGTGTTATGAAAAACTTTAATGTGTAGAATATTTTCAAAAGTTAGTTTGATAAAAAAAATTCAAAGCTAAAATGATTTGATAATACTAAATGAGATGAGAAATCAATATAATTTTACTCAAAAATATCACACTTGAATGCTCTTGAATGTTATAATAAATGGTAAGTGAGTTGGTATTTATAGCAATTGAAAAAGTTAAAAACTTTGTTGAACCAGACGATCATCCGAACGTCCGATAATGTTCCAGACAACTGATTTATCTGTTGCTTGTCAAAAGTCAGAACGGTCCAAAAATTGACTGTTGCGGATGAATCAGACGTTCGGTTGGACCAAATTTTTTTTTTCAGCTCCTTTTGTTTGATTGTTTGAAACAACATAGGCTTATAATTACTTTTTACTTGATTTTTCAAGGTAAGTGATACTAGTGGATTTAAAAAATAAATGGAAATTTTTACATTTGAAAAATAAATTTTGTGCAAACTTTTTACGCAGTAAATTTTTTTCATGCATAAAAATTCGTTACTTAAGCTTCTAAAACTTTTTACGAAGTAGATTTTTCTCGTGCATAAAATTCATTACTTGAGTTTCTAATGACTCATTGCTAAATGATTAAAGTATTTTACCTTTATAAATGTGCTCAAACATCTAGTTTTAATACATTCAATTGATTTGGCGCGATTGCTCAATTTGTTGCTCGATTTTCGATTTTCGCGAATGCTTGATTTGTCTTAGATTGTGAATGCTATAATCCATCTTGAATTTTCTTTGATCGTCAACTGCAAGTCCTTTGATAGCAATTGTTTTGTCTCCAATTTGGTCTACATGCAATAATGAAGAATCGAATGTAAATGTNTAGCAATTGTTTTGTCTCCAATTTGGTCTACATGCAATAATGAAGAATCGAATGTAAATGTTAGAAATGAAACTACTTTGTTTGTTATAATCAAAATATAATATCAACCATAGGTCAACAAGTCAAGCAGCTCGACGTCGCTGCTACCAGTGCAGAACTCGACCTACTTGAGGGGGTGAGAGAGAAAGCATCTATGAGGATGATGGCTTACAAGCGAAGGGCCTTCGAATACTTTAATCGAAAGGTGAATCCAAAAGTTTTTTCAGTTGGGAGATCTCATATTAAGGGAGGCAACAACAACGGGGCATCCTTCGTCCAAGCTCGATCCAAATTGGGAAGGGCCATACAAGACGATTTACATCTTTGGAAAGGGGTTTATAGCCTAAAGGACTTGAAAGGAAAATCACTAGGTAGGCCGTGGAACACCAAGCATCTCAAGAAGTACTATCAATTGATAAGCAAACATAGATTTCAAATCATATGATGATGTCCTTCGTAAATATAGTTGTTAGGGTGTTTTATGAGTTTTCCTAGTATAATGCCATTTCTTATAATTATAGTCTCTACGATGTTTTATTAGTTTCCATAATATAATGCCGCTACGGGCCCATTCTATTGTAATAGTTTAATGAGAGGCCTAAGTAGCGGTAGATGATGAAGGTGCTAAGGAAAGGCCAAACTAGCTGACGTCTTGGACGCTTATCGAGTTTCCAAATCTAGGCAAGTTAAATGCCAGTACGAGAACTTGATTTGCGATTGGTTAGAATAAAGGTTACAAACTTCCTTCAATGCCTCGAGGTTGCACGAGGGATAGCGATGAACAACAAAAGCCAAAAAAATTGGTTAGCTCAAAATTGCTCTACGATCTGGTGGTGAGTTTTCAAAAACTAAAAAATGGTTAAAACTCAAAATCACTTGACCTCGTACTCTACAATCCTAAATCGTTCGACACATAGCGGTGATCAACAAAGCCAAAAAATTGGTTAGCTTAAAATCCCTCTACGGTCTGGTGGTGAGTTTTCAAAAATAAAAAAAATGGTTAAAGCTCAAAATCACTAGACCTCGTACTCTACAATCCTAAATCCTTCGACACATAGTGGTGAGTAACAATCCTAAAATGAATAACGATGGAAAGTGCTAAAATATTTACAATGAAAGACTATGTTAACCCGAACGTGAAGTCCCTTCACTCCCGCTTCACGATGTGTGCCCGAATGTCTTGGATGGAGGGGCTCCGCTCTCTCTTCATTTGTGCTGTGCCAGAAACCTATCTAAACCTGAGGGATCGATAGAAAGGTGCTCAGCAGATATCCACTCCTTGGTCAATTTGATGGACGCCGTCATCACCTTTCCCCCGTATGAATGTAAGGCATTAGCATAATTAGATGTCAATTTATACTGCTGTATAGATGCCTCAAGATCTTTAGCATACTCCACTGAAGCTTTATATTGCTTTTTGCCTCCTCAGGCTCCAGCCAAAACATATCGCATGTTATAAATTTTCGTCTCTTACTCGTGAGCTCGGGCATCTAAAGTTTCGAGAAAATTCTTCAAAGAAAAAACTTTCTTCTAGTAGTGGTGAGCTTCCTTCTTATTTTCCTCTGTGAGAGCTTTTAACTCCGATAAGTGAAGATGCCTTAACTCAACAAGACCAGTTTGTAATGCCACAACCTAACAAACAAAGAGACAAAATGAAAAACAACTATTAGGCATGTTCAAGATAATAAACCAGCAAAATGATAAAGTATAATAAGAAGCTCACCTTCTGAGTGTAGACCGCCAAACCCTTTCTACATCATCAGTACTTTGCTCGACAATTACCTTGGCACGACCAGGAATAACCAAAGACCTGAGTATCCTCATCTCAGGATAGCCCGAAGTGGAGGGATGGGAATCCAAAGTCCAGAAGAGGAAAGACCTCGCGCTTGGACTGACGCGATTCGAGCTGCCCCCTCTAGTCTTGGGCAGTAGGATAGTTTCGAAGGGCTCATCCAAAGGTTGGGATGTCTCCTCGGTGGCATGACACATTGTTCATCTATCAGCAGTCTTATTCTATTTTAATGGAATCAGAGTTAGGTCATCATCACTCTCATGTCCACCCTTGGGCATGGAGTCCATGGTCTCCTCTAGGTCGAATTCCATACTTGTATACACAAAGTAAATTCCATCAAGCTCAAAGAACAACCATATGAATGTGCGCCCAAATATGAAATTAAGAGCAAAATATGTGATAACCTACTATCAAAAGGGATAAATCACTCATTGTTTCCTAGTGCGTGTAGGGACTTCAATATGTCATCCAAATCAAAGTCCATATCTGCATGCACACAATTGAGTTTATCAAGAAAAAAAAACTAGTAACAATATATACAAGTGTAAAAGTACAAGTAGAAAAAGAGGACCTACTCGTAGGTCTACCGATCCCTACTATCAACATATTCCTTATATCAAAACTGCCCTAGGTTGGATGCAAGATGTGGTATATCAGTTACTTGCTGGATCTGCACTCTTAGAAGAGGAGTAAGCTCGACCTAACTATCGAAGAGGCGAATTTGAGGATGTCTCTAATTGGTGTTGAAGTGGAATCGACCATTAGAAGGTCGAACAAATAAAAATCGAGTTTTCTACACGTTTTTGGAATTCCTAAATTTAGGAAAGCATACAGGGAGTCTAAAGGTGAAGAAATCAAAGGTATTATACTGAGCTAGCTCATACATCTTAAAGACGCACCTAAAGAGATCTATTGAGATATGGATCTTCTTGTCGAGGTAAATGTACAAGAAATACAACGCATTCCTCCACGCGTTAGGGTTTATTTGACTGGGAGTGAGGTAGAATTAATAAAAATTAAGATGAAAAAGGAATGGATGGGAAATGGAAAGCCACCGTCCATAGTGTCTTTTTACACGACAATCTCACGGGGGTCGGACCCGGGAAGCCTCTCTTTGGGCCTAAGGGCTCCATAAATATAATTGTCATCACAATTGAATTTTCTATGTGATTTTTCCAATTTAAGTGGAGAATTATAAAGGCTATAGCATTTTGAAATCTCAAGAACAACCACATCACCCGCTGGGTCTTATCCAATTTCTAAGTTTTGGTTCAAAGACTTAGTTGAGCTAACGTGTTTATTGGGAGAACTTGGTTGGAAGACATGAAGTTTGGCCGAATGAGTCAAACTATCAGAGTCATGAGAGAATTTATCGACTAGCCAAGGAATTGGTCTCGTCGACCAGTCATGAGATGAAGAAGTTACCTTGAGAGTTTGAAGGAGATACATTTTTTGCAAGTAGAAGAGTGGGGTGAAAGGGAGGTCTTTACCTCCTTATATAGGTGAAAATTTTGAATTTTTTTGAGAAAAAGTTTTCCCTCAAAACCAAGCCCACATATGAGGTGCCATTTGTACAATATTTCATTACCCTATTTGGAATGCTAGATCCACTTATATTGTACCAAATGTCGACAGGTCAGATTTTCTTTTTGCATGATTGCTGGATGAGTAAGACCACATTGGCTTCCCTACAATGCTAGATTGGTGGCAAAAAGCTACAGTCAGATTTTGGGTGATGATTTTACAGATGTGTTCTTTCCAGTTGTGAAGTATAGTTCTATTCGAGCTTTACTTGGAGTGGTGCCTAAGATTGATTTGGAGTTTGTGCAAATGAATGTCAAGATAGTATTCTTACATGAGCTGGATGGGTGGCAAATGGCTACAGTCAAATTCCCGGTGTTGATTTTACATATGTGTTCTCACCAATTGTGAAGCATGGTTCTATTCGAACTTTACTTGGAGTGGGGGCTAAGAATGATTTGGAGTTTGAGCAAATGAATGTCAAGATAGTATTCTTACATGGAGAATTTGAGGAGAGCATCTACATACAATAACCAGAGGGATTCATAGCTACAGAGAAAGAAAACTATGTGTGCTTATTGAAGAAATCCTTGTATAGATTGAAGCAGTCACCGAGACAGATGTATAAGAGGTTTGATACATTCATGACTACTCATGATTTTGATAGATGTAATTATGATAGTTGTATGTACTTCAGAAAGGAAAGTGGTGGATCAATTATATATTTGTTATTATATATTGATGATATGCTCATAGCAGCAAATGATATAATAGAGGTCAGAAAAGGAAAATTACAACTCAGCAAAGAGTTTGACATTAAGGATTTGGGTGCAACAAAGAAAATTCTTAGAATGGAGATCTTGAATGATAGAAAGGCTAGCAGATTGTATTTGACTCAGAAGGGGCACATTGAGAAGGTGCTTCAAAGATTCAATATAGTGAAAGTTAAGGCTGTCAGTACTCATTTGGCTGCCCACTTCAAACTATCATATAACTTGTATCCACAATCAGATGAAGACATTGATTATATGTCTCGGGTTCCTTACATCAGTGCCGTTGAATCTCTCATGTATACTATGGTTCATACAAGACCTGATTTAGCACATACAGCTAGTACAGTTAGCAGATACATGGCTAATTTTGGCAAGGAACATTGGAAAGCAGTACGGTGGATCTTCAGATACTTGAGGGGCTCT
>CAIGRN010116325.1:0-18525 GCA_903798345.1 Fraxinus anomala
TTTTTTTTTTTTGTTTCCAAAAATATTGGGATGAATTTTTTTTTTTTCTTACGTTATCCTGAAAAAGTTACTTCTGTTAAAAGTAAACAATAGTATCTTATTTATTTCAATTTTTGTAAGTAACTTCTATTTTTTAAGAATCAGAACATGTTTGGCTGAGGTTTAAAATGTTCTTACAAGTCTTTTTGGAGAAACATGACTCACGATGCAATTAAAAGTAGATGGTGGGACTCAAGTCTAGACCAGAAATTATTTTAATGCAGTATCACTTATATTTAAGGGAACGAGATTATTAAAGATTGAGTGATTAATAATAAGTAATAATTTGAATTGAGTCTGCTGCCTACTAGAATTCGTTCGTTCGTTCGTTCGTTCAGATAAGATGCTTTTCTTCCCAATAGACGACGCAGTCTGCCTTTGTTTTTATTCTTTGTTGCTAAATGCTGACTCACACACAGCTGGAACCAACCTTACAATAGATAGACATAGACCCTTTTTATTTTCCTTTTATATATTTAATTTTTGTGTATTTCGGCGGTTTGTTTCGCTGTGTAAATTGGATTGCAGACGGACCATTTTATATTCTTCTACTTTTTTTTGGTCATAATACTTTGGCTTAATTTATTTAAACAAGAAACGAATGTTGGCCCTTTTTTGTACCACATATTTTTTTTATAGGAATATTGAACGTACGAGAAACTTCTTGAAGTTGGCATGAATAATATTTTCTATAAAAGAAAATGTTTTTCTTCCAAAAGTTGGAATTTGGATGGGAAAATACCATTTTCCATGAAAAAATTTCCGATCAATAACACACTAGGTCGTGTTTAATTACGAGCATGAAATTTGCATGAAAATAAATGCTAAATAATTGAATTGTCAAGATCTTGTTTGTATGGAAACAAATGTTGGCCCTTTTTGTATCACATTTTTTATTGGAATATTGAGCGTACGAAAAACTTCTTGAGGCTTAGAAACGAATTGCTTTTCCTTTGTGTACTTTTTTTTTTTTATTAAAGTAGATGCTTTTGTAATCGACAATTAGAATATTTCTTGTACTAATAAATTTAATTTTGATGTGAGGTTCATCTTATTAGCTTCGAAGATTGAATTAGTAACGTGTTTAAGAGACTCAAATGCAAAATTTACTGGATTGAGTACTTAATATGTGAAAGTAGTTAACGTTTAATGAATACGTTTGCTTCTTTTGCCCTTTTGCACTATCTGTATTTTGTCATCACTTTTCCATGTTTGACCATAGCTTTATTTTTCATGCAAAGCACTTTTGATGTCTAAAGGTTGTCTAGACTTGGTTCATGTTGCCCATTCCCGCTTTCAAAAGTTACTTAGTGAAATATCGGGAGAACATTTATGTATCCTCTCATAATTTAGTTGATGAAACGTGATTTTCATAATGAATCTATTCATATCATCTAGAGTTGGACAACACATATGCAAAAAATATTTTCTTATCTATTATTTGTTAATTTAAGTTGATACCTTTTCATTTAAACCAAAACATAAATCATCTATTTTGGTTTGGCTTCTTTTATTCTTCTATATTCTTTTCTTTGTCTTGCAAGCAATTGGAGCCCATTCGTTGAACTTAAAGCACTTTACAGGCCTTCCTTTTATGTACTTCATTTTCTAATCAACTTTTGTGTTCTTTAAAATGATTTGTCTTGCATGTATAGAAAATGTAAAATGCAAAAATAAATAAATAAATAAAATGCAATCGAGGGTGCTGGCTATGCTCATGTATCTGAACGACCGTGTTTATATTTTCATATAGTAGTAAATGAACAATTTTTTGTGAAAAATGTTATCTACAAAGTACATTTTGTAAATTTGCCAAACAAATATCATTGTTAACACCATGCATTGTATAAGATTAAACTACATGATTTTTTTTATTAATTATGATTCCCTCCCTATACTTTTCAATTCAATATATTAAACTTACCTTTTCTTTTCTTTTCTTTTATTTTTATTTCCCTCCCACCTACCCACCGTCTTTATATTAAAAAAATCATGTTCATTATAAAGGAATCAAATGATTAGAGCTGTTTTTTTTCTTTTTTTTTTTTTTACTAACTACCACTTTTAAAATAATAACTTGCTCTAGTAAAAGAAGAATATGACCACGTCCAAATTAAAATTTTAAATAAAAAAGAAGAAGAAGAAGAGTACGTGATTTTTTTTTTAATTCTAGTAAGTAATATTTATTTTAAAAAATTCTAATTGCTTACTCTCATTGAATTCTACATAGACATTAGTGGTGTAAAAGGGTACCTTCAGAATTTCAGTTTCTATATTATAATCACTTCACTGCAATTCAATATTGTACAACATTAATGGGCCAAAGCCCAAATAAAAAAAAGCAGATTCACCTAACAAATTGAGGAAGTTTTGGAGGTGGAAATTACAGGGATCAGGAGATTTGAAGATCTCAATTCATAAATCATAGATCATGTTTACTAATTCAAATATCAGAGTTTTTTTTAAATTTACACACACACACACACACACACACACACACACACACACTAAGTATAACAATTCAAAAATTAATTAATCTACCATATACAATTTTAATTCAAAATCCAAACCCTAATTCTCTCTCTCTAACCTCTCGCTGGCGATGAGGGTCACACACGATGATCGGTGCAGCTAAAGATGTCGATAAACCCAAACAGCAACGCGGCATCGATTAGTTGTGGATTAGGCACCGTCGCTGCACACAGCATTGCATGCAGCAAGGTGCCGATCGCAATTTTCCCATTAGCACTGTAGATCAGGGAGCCTTTCCTCCATTTTTTCTTTAGTTATAGATGGTTGTGTTTGTGGTGTTGGTTGTGGTTGTTGGATGTTTGGTGGTGTTTGGTTGGGTGGTTTGTGGTTGTGTGAGATTCCAATACTATTTTTGATGTGAGTGAGATTCCGATGGGTACAGGTGGTGAATTGGTAGTGATGGCGAGTAGTATTCCGATGAGATTGAGGACAAAGCAGATTGTTGGGTCACAAAAGAGCTTGTTTTTTGGAGGTCAATGAATCGAGAACAACCTGTAGATTTGATATTTGATTCTTTCGATCTTGTTTCACTAGGGCTTGACGTGGAGGTGGTGGTGGCGGTGAGGGGTTGGGTTATCCGATGGTTGTGGATTGAGGTATAGTTGGTGGTGACAATAGTGCAATGTAGGTGGAAGTGGTGTTTGTGGTGCAAGCGGTGGTGATGGTGGGGGTATTGTAGGCGGTGATGGTGATATTGCATTGTAGGTTGAGGCGGTGGCGGTGATGCTGTGGTGACGGCGATGCCTATGGCGATGGAGTTGGGACGTTGTGATAATTATTTAGATGTTGTGACCAAGAATTTAATTAATTTGTGACCAATAAGTAATATATACCAATTAAGTTGTAATCAATAAATAATGTGTGGCCTAAAATTTGTTAAGTTGTGACCATTAATTTGATAATTTGTTATTTAGAAATAATTTGTGAGCAATCAATTTGATATTTTGTGTTGTGAGTTATAAAATTTGTGATTTGTGACCGAGAAATAAGTTGTGATCTAAAAATTTTATGATTTGTGATAGAAAAATAAATTGTGACTTATAAATTTTTTGATTTGTGATTGAGAAATAACTTGTGACCTACGAAATTTTTGAATTGTGATTGAGAAAAAGTTATAACAAATTAATTCGATAATTTGCGAATAAATTATATGGAATTGTGACATTAATATAGTTAATTAATAAAATATATTTTAAATTTATTATTTCCTAAATAAAATTTAATAATATCTGATTTTTGAAGTTTTAAATTTTATTTTTTAGTTTCGAAATGAGTCATAGTTAAATTTTTAGATAAGAAAATTTCCCATGTTGGAAAGTAATGTCATAACATAAGCCCAGCTAATAAAGCAGATAAAGAGCAAATACACCTAAAAAAGCAACGGTTGTAGAGTAGTATGGAATACATAATGGTAATCAAGTTTAGAGTAATTACGTCAACAGTTACTTAATTTTTTTTAACTTTTTTTATTTTTTTATGATAATAATTACACTACTGATTACTAATTCAAAATATTAACTTTAAATCATACAAGACGCCATTTAAGTGCCAATATGTCACTAAAGTTCATCATTTATTAAGCCAGATAGTAATAAATCGTTGTTAAAAAACAATGAGATTTTACTTTATGATTTAAGTCCAAAAATTTGACCAAAACTAAAGACGTATTATGTTTTCTCATTTGAACATGTTCAATACCAATTCCTAACTCCTTAATTTTCTGTCTCGACATAATAAATAACGTTGCTTGATCACAAGGTGGCACTTAATGGTGTTAAGTAGGATTTTAATGTTATTTTTTCAGTGATCATTAGTATAACAGTTAAAAATTTGAATGAATAATATCGTAAGATAATAACTTTAGTGACTATTGTCGTAATTATTCAAAATTTTAGTGACTATTAGTTCTTATAGTATTTTCATAATTTTATTATTATCTTAGCCCTTCTTTAAGCCATATTAAAATTTTCATTCTCATTCATTTACTCATTTTTAACCATACATTCTTCAATAAAACAATATTTTTCATCATATCAATAACTTCTCCTTCTTTTTCAACCACATATCAATCTACTATTTCAAAATACATTCTTTCAAAATAATGTGGCTCAAACACACCCTTAATTCTTAAGTTTGTTGGGTGAATGCCAAAAGTTTTTGTTCTATATATAACATGCATCGTGCATACATCATCAATGGGTTTATGCTTGTGTCAAAATGAGATGTACACAATAAACTTTTCTAGTTTTTCTCTCTCTTATTTTCAACCACATATTTTTAAATAAGATAATATTAAACGCAAATTCAAAATTTTTCTTTACTTTTTAATCACAAATTCTCCATTGAAATACTATTTCAAAATATATTTACATAAAAATGGACTCAAACATGCTCTTAATATCACAAATTACGTTCAAAATCGCAACTTAATTATAATTGATGAACATAAGCATTTGGAACAAATTATGAGAATAAGCACTAAACATTACTAGAACATACTATATCTTTTCATTATAATTGAAATGAATCTATTATTGCTTATGAAAGTTTTAAATTAATCGAATATTTTGACTTTAACGTGTGGAATTACACAATAAAAAGTAACAAGTCATTTTCTAATTGTTTCTAGATGATTAGGTCAATCAAGTCAATTAATCTTTTATTTGAATACAACAATTTGTGAATATAAAGCAGTAAATAACATTGATATGATCACGGAGAAAATCCTTCGAAAATGATCAAAAACTTCGGGTGTTTTACTAGTCAATAATACACTATAAATAATTAGACTTACAGTATGGTTCATACCCGACTAAACCTTAATCCCCCTCCGACCTTCTTTTCCTACGGTTACCCTTGATCCTACTGTACTGCGTGCTCCTCACATCAAATCCAAACATGTGGTATATTACCTTGGCCCTTCTGGACTGGATTGGTGCTTCTCACACTACCTCCCAACACCTGGTATATTACCTTAGCTTTCATGGACTGCGTGTTTCTACACCAGCTCCCGATCTGTGGTATCATTTATCTATGGTGGATTATGTGGTTTGGTATTTGATAAAAAAAATCTCGTTTAATTCGATTTATGGTTTAATGTGGAACAATACGACCTGATCAACAAAATATGTTTTGGAAGAATTTATGAATCGGATAATATGTGGTAGTTGAATTTTATAATCAATGAATGTTTTGGATCATCAAAGAATTGATCTCTATGGAATAAATCCGATTCAACACATTTTGGAACGTTCATAGGGTAGAATATATGTAGGGGAATGTGTTTGGGATGAAATACGGATGAAAATAATGTATTTTAAAGCAAATAGGATTCTAGATGTCGACATGTTGCTTGAGCTCCAAGCTAGCGTCAAGCGAGCGACAATTGAACAGATGTTAGTATTTTCATCGTAACTTTCTCTCATAATATCCGATTGAGGTGATTCAAATTGCGCAGAAAGCTAACTCAAAGGGTTACAATTCTTCTAGAATAACATTCTCTAGATTCCAATGTTTTTTACATGAAAAATGGGTCTCACTTGTGGCTGAGAATATGGAGCATGATTTGTGCAACACTTTTACATTCTTTAACTTATAATTGCATTTCAATGATCGTATATGATCTTTTGGACATCTTGGCTTCAAGACCTATACTACCAATTCCAACTCTATTGACTTTAATTAGAACTCAATAATTCCTATCTTGACTTTGATTACATCTAGATAAATTCCTAATACAATTCAACAAGGACTTGATTTTAACTAATGAAATTGTCAATTACAAATTTGAAAATTTCCAATTATAATTTGGACTCAACAATCTTTCTCTTTGGCATTTCGTGACAAAATCATTTATTTCAAAATCAAAAAATTCAAAATGACTCAAAAATAAACTTCCCAAAATTTTCTTCAATATTTGGTTAACTTATTTGCTGAAACACATGGAAACCACAATACCCGTGAAAGTAAAAAGAAACTAACAAATCCAAGATCATATATCTAAGTTAAATAAAATAACATTATAAAACACGTGTAACACCGAAACATGCAATATCATGTAAATTATAAATTTAAAAATAAATCATAGAATTTTATATCAATATAGACAAAATACAATTCAACTCCCTGAAATAAGTACACATCTCTTACCTCCTTTTTGTCATGAATAATAAAGAAAATGCAATTAATAATCATGTAAAACACAAAGATGAATGAGAAAAAATTATACACATGTATAATTGTGCAAAAATTATGTAATAAGAGAATAAATTCTTTTTCCAATTTTGAGACCAATTATTTTTATTTTTCATGAATTTTCTAAATTATCATCATGAACAGTTATTTGTTTACTAATACGTGTATAATTCATAGATAATAAATTTTTCCCAAGTAATTTATTTTAAACCCATATGAAGTAAATTGTATAAGCCACACATGTTTGAAAAGTGTTATTAAATTCCTATAAGCGAGTTTCAAAATCTTAAATCAATTAAAAATGACATGAAAAGAATCACTGACGAATGAATATATTCCTTAAATTATGAAATCAAACCCAGTGCTACTAGGATTTTTTTAAAATGGAAAGCTCATAATAAGTATTTCTTTGTATAATGTTTTTCCCCTATCAATAAGCACACTTATATATAATTTTTTCTCTAATTTTTTTATATCTTATGTGCAAACTTATCTTCATTAAGTAACTTAATGACCCATATAACAAGTTTTAGGTTGATGACTCCAAGTCACATGACCATAGGGTACTAGATTTTAAGATACCCCACATGTTTAATTGTTTAAGTCAAATAGGTTACGAAGACAAATATAAGATGTATCTCACTTTTTATTATATATTTCAAATTTTAAATTACTAACATCTTTTTCTTTTATGGGGAACATATAAGAGTTTATCTCAATCTTGTTCAAGGTCATTCCATATTCAAGTCAGTTCAGCACACAGATAATCGACACCCCAAATCTTAAAGACTCGGTCAAAATCTATTCACAGGAGTCTAATGTGTGCAGTGCATAAGATACAATAACCTATACCACGTACTTCAAACAAGTTCTAAACAAATTAATAAAAATTTAATTTACCATACATGAATTTTACTAATACTTGATCACAAAATAACATATCCAATAACAAAATCTCCCTTTTAAAATAAATGATCCAACAAAAAAATGGAACTCCTAATTTGCAAGGAACACATGTGCATGCATGAATATATAAAAATCATGAATACTACAGATACATGCATCTAAATGCCCAATCAATAAGGCATACAAATACTCTTACCATGAAGAGCAACATGAGGAATACTGCAATTATCAACATTACTTAGACTTGTGACTTCACTCTTCTTGACCCAAATCTTCTTAGAAAAATATGTAATCTTAGTCAATTGAGTCATCAATTTAGTCAAGTGACTCACTTGGTAAGTCAAGAAGCTAATATGAGTAGTTAGATCTTGATTGTTGTTCCTAACCAAGAACTTACGATACTTAGGTCTAATGTGACCTAAAACACCACAATTATGATATTTAGGAATGCATTTAGGAGTAATCCTAGGTCTTAAATTTTAAATTTTAGGTGGGGAAAGCCTACTTTGTACATATGAATTATGTCCTAGGGCTTTTACATTCTTAGGTTTGTTAGAGACAAATACAAAGTTTGTCATACTCAAGAGTTTGTGGAACCTAAGTTTTATGTGTTCTAAATTATCACAATGGTGACACGTGGGTATAAACCTAGGCTTGATCGAGACATGTACAAAGTTTGGAAATTAAGTTTTGATCGAGACATGTGACATTTGGTCATACCATTTGAAAGTTTCAAATTGATCAATTTATTTTTGTTTTAGACCCCAACGCAACGGAAATAAGTAATTAAAAGTAACAAGCCACTTTTTGATTATTTCTAGATGGTTATGTCAAACAATCTATTAATCCCATGTTTGAATTCCACAATATAACAAAAGCAATAAGGTAATGAACACCATTAATGATCACGGAGAAAACCCTTCGTAAAGGATCAAAAACTCCAGGCACTTTACCAATCAATAATTCATTATAAACGATGAAACTTATAGTATAGTTCAGACCCGAACTAACCCTTTGTTCCATCTGATTCTTTTTCATGTAGTCACTTTTGATTCTACTAGACTGTGTGCTCCTCACACCAGCTCTGACCCCTGGTATATTACTTTAACTTTCTTGGATTACGTGTTTCTGCACCAGCTCCCGATCCCTGGTATCGTTTATCTCTGATGAATTAGGTGGTTTAGTGTTTTATCAAAATGTCTTGTGTGTTTTGATATGTAGTTTAATGTGGAACAATATGACTTGATCAACCAAATATGTTTTGGAAGAATTTATGGACCAAGTACTATGTGGTGGTTGAATATTGAAATTTATCGAGAGAGATACAAACTTATTTTTAGAAGAAGCAGTATGAGAATTTGTCTCTTTAAATCCTACATCTCCTCTATTCCTAGATGATTTTTGCAGTTCTAATATGTTTTCAAGTTTGTTAGAACCATGAGCAAAAGATTGAAATTGGACATTAGATTTCTCGAGATCACTCATAAAAGATTTAACCTTAACATCTAAAGATTTTTTTTCTCAACTCTTAACTCATTCAATCTACTACTAGATTCTTCAAGTTTCACCACAAGGCTCTCATTTTCTAACTCTAGTTCACGTAATTTCTAAAAAGCAGAGCTATTTACCTTTTTCATCTTAAGGTATTCCTTATGCAGTTGGTTATAAACCTTTTGTAAATCCAAATCATCTTCGAATCCATGATCAGAATGCGATTGACTCATCTAGACAAAATTGGGTTAAGAATCACAATTAAGCTCTGTTACTACTTGACAGTTTTAAATTAGCCAAATATTTGGACCCTAATGTGCCGAAATACACAATTAAAAGTAAACAAGTCACTTTTTAATTGTTTATAGATGATTTGGTTAACCAAGTCAATTTATCCTATGTTTGAATACAACAATTTGTAAATATAAAGTAGTAAATAACATCAATATGATTACGGAGAAAATCATTCATAAAGGATCAAAAATTTTGGATACTTTACTAGTCAATAATCTACTATAAACTATTAGACTTACAGTATAGTTCAGACCCGACTAATCATTAGTCCTCTCTGACCTTCTTTTTTTGTAGTCACCCTTGATCTTACTAGAATGCATGCTCCTCACAACAAATTTCGACTCCTGGTATATTACTTTGGTCTTCCTAGACTAGACTGTGTGCTCCTCACACTAGCTTCCGATCCCTGGTATAGTTTATCTCCAATGGATTAGGTGGTTTGGTGTTTGATTAAAAAATCTTGTGTGTTTTGATCTGTTTAATGTGGAACAATATGGCCTAATCAACAAAATATGTTTTGGAAGAATTTATGGATCAAGTAATATGTGGTGGTTGAATATTGGAATCAATGAAAGTTTTGGATCATCAAAGAATTGGTCTTAATTGAATAAATCTGATTCAACACACTTTGGAACGTTTATAGGATAGTTCATATATAGGAAAAAATATTTGGGATGAAATCAGGATGAAAATCATGTGTCATAAAGCAAATAAGATTATGGACGTCAACCGTCTCGCCCGAGCACCAAGCTAGCATCAAGCGAGCGACATGTGAGTAGTCATTAGTATTTTAATCGTAACTTTCTCTCCCAATGTCCAGTTGTGATTATTCAATTTGTTCTGGAAAACTAACTCAAAGAGCTACAATTCTGAGTAGCATTCTCCAAATTTCAGTGTTTTCTACATGAAAAACGCGTCGCAACTTGTGATTGAGAATTTGGAGCATGATTTATGCAACACTTTTATACTTTTTTTGACTTCTAATTGCATTCCAACGATCATATATGATATTTTTGGATATCTTGGAATCCTTAAAGACATATACTATCAATTTCAACTTTTTTTTACTTTAATTAAAACTCAATAAATCATATTTTGATTTTGATTACAACTCGATAAATTTCTAATACAATTTAACAAGTACTTGATTTTGACGAAGGAAATTATAAATTACAAATTTGAAAATTGCTAATTATAATTTGGATATAACTTAAAACCCTTATTTCTTGCTAGTCAATGAGTCTCTCTTTAATTTAACAATATTTCATTGAGCCCAAAACTTAGTGCAGACAAATGCCTGGGCATAGGGTGACTTTGCCTCTGGATGTAGAGGCACTAGCTAATAAAATATGAGAATTCACCTCAAATCGACTCTTCTTGGTTTCACATATATATAATTATCTACTCACTCGAGATGTTCCAACATTGCCTCGAAGATGAGACTTTCAACTTTAATACAAATTGATATACGTTATTCTCACTACTTAATCCAAAAGCTATAACTCATAATTCTAGTACAATATACCTGATATCACCTAGAATTAAGTTCGACAATTCACTCCAAGTCGGCTCGTCTTGCCTATTCCATTTCAATCATACTCCTCCACTATTTGACAACATAGGATGCATGCACGAAACAATTATACAATGTGGTTATGGGATAGACCGGTTTATTTATTTCCTTGTATTGATGTTCTTATTTGAGTGTTTTTAAGTCGAAATCATACTAGGGTTTTGATTGTCGACCAATTTTGAATACTGAATTTTGGTGCGCTCATTATTTTCAGTGGGCCTTCAGTATTCATCTCGTGATTACACCAGAAAGACTGAAAAAGAACCGTAATTAATGGGAAGAAAGGAATGGTCATTATCAACATATATATCTTCAAGGAAAAAACTTACACTTTAGGCTTTATACGTCGTTTAAAATTATAAGCTTCTGAAAAGTCATGCTTAATTTAATAAAATTTTCATAAAAAGTAGCAATGCATTCTTTTGAGAAAATCACCATATTTAAAGGGATCTTATTTTGATCATAATAGATATCTGTACCAGATTGATCATGACCGTTGGTGGCAGTTAATTGTGGGCATTCATCATTATCTATGCTTGCAATCTGAATCACAATTGTCAACCAGCCTTTTCATCTACATAGCATGAAGCTATTTGAACTGTGGAGTTTTCTTTTAACGCAGATAATAATATTACAGTTTTTTTTGGTTATTTGGTGAATTTCAATAATTCTCACGTCCATTTGAATGAACGAGACCCTTTTATAATTTTGTTATCATTCACGTTTTTCGTTATGCGTAATCTATTTTATAATATGACCTGACCTCCAAATATTCAATAAAATTTAACAATTACGACATATGTGCTTCCAAAATGTGTTCTCTGTAAGTATCTATATATTTGAAGGAGACAGCATAAGCAGGGCATGTACTTAAAATTATACAATACGAGATTGTATTAAGACATTATAAAAAGAAGTTAAAATTATTCTTTTAGGTTTTCAACATTGACCATGTCAAACTCGCATTCGAAGCGCTACAAATATTTTTTTCAAGTATTATTCTACATTGTTTAATTTATCTCACCAAAAATCAAATAGATCGATAGTCGACCAATGAAAGAAAACATCAAAAAATGCAACGTGTGCTTCGACTAGGCTTTGTAACTCTAAGTCCCCAAATTCGTTGTAGTCTCTTTGTGTGATAATCCATTATCTATCCTATAGTCTGAATTCCATTATCTTCTATTATTAATGCCGCTAAAGAATTCAAACCGCTCTAGTTTAGATCAAAGTTAGAGTCTAGTCTGTACTTGCATATTCATTCATGAAGGCAAATAAACATTGAAGGTGAAGATGGTGCATTAATTGTTGCTTATAAACTCGAGAGGACCTTGGTCTATGGAGGGAAAACATTTTCCCTCAAAAGAGGAACAGAGTGCTTTAAACTCAAGATACAAAGGAGATAAATAATCATGGGAGAGGGCTTTTCCGTAGAGGCTACTAAGTGAATTAGGGTCTTGGGCAAAATTTTTTAAGGAACCTATTCAAGATATTGAGAGTTGCCATGTTAGAGACATAATCGCGGGATATTGTTATTGGATAATAATGAGCTTGTGTAATACCACTCAATCCAAAATTGCAATCCCGGCTCTTTAATGGAATGAGCCAGGATAAATAAATAAATCTCAATTGGCTAAGAGTTAACTAAATTGAGACTTTATTTATTGGAGCTTGGGATGAGTGAATCTGATTTTGTTTCTTTTTGACTCCACAAGAAGATCAGGCAAATTAGGTGTCAATGTGGTTCGAATGGTCTGTGGCTCGGCCCGGAAAAAGTCCGAGCAAGCTGGCTCGTGGCTCGGGCCGAGTCCCATTTTGGGGCGTCGACTTGAGCTAGCTCGTGTCAGACGAGCCGAAAGCTTGGATCAAACGCTCAATTCGGCTTGGGCCAAAAAAAAAAAAATCATACCATTTTTATTTGAGCGGATCCTGAGTTTCAAGTTTCGACTCGTTGACGACCTTAGGTCAAACTATAAATAGCAAAATAGGTTGGGATCAAGTTGCAATAAATATTTTACTTTGGGTGTCAATGTGAAATAAAATCAATCATATATGTTACCTAGGCCTATGCAATGAGAGTAACGTTATTTGTTACATGCTTTCTCCTATTTAGATTTAAAATTTTAAGTTGCCTTTGGAAAATCCAAATAGATCCTAAATTTGGCCTTTAAATGTTAAAAAATAAAAAATTCTTTGTTACATTTTTTTTTAAAAGCCAAAACCAATAAGGCCATCACCAATTTATTTAAAAAAACTTGCTTAACTGAGTCAATTCTTGGCCTTGGTTGACAAAAGGGACGTTAATTGGAAGCTTTTCCACTTAATTGACTATCTTTGAAATTTTTCTCCACTTTAGAATGGAAAGTCCAAAATGGCCAAAGGAAATTTCTTCCCTTTCAGTAAATTTCCTTTTTGTGGACCTTTGGTCTTCCGAGACTTAGGGAGCAAAATTATGTCAAATAATTCATCAATGATCAAGTTTTCCTATAAATTGAAGTGCTCCCGTTCTTCTTCTTTTTTTTTTTGTTGTACACGATAAAGAAGTTTTGAAAGAAAAAGTATATGTTTTCCATCTACGAATTTTATTTTTTTATCTCGTTCTCTTCAAGTTCTGTACAACATATTCTTATGACATTTGAAAGTTTGGGTAAACGAGAAATAGTACATGATTGTAACAAATTGTTATGTGACGACTTTTTAACCTTTAAGAGTCGGTATATTTATGCATTGTTTTTATACATTTATTTATATTTGTCATCTTAATATTTGTCCGAAAAATGAAACTACGAGGGAATTAAGGAACATGTATCAAATCCCAACACATATATGGAGTACTAATCAAAAATATTGAAAAATATACTTTGCGTCTTAAATTTCTTCAAAATAGTACTTTTGGCTTTCTCGTGTTTACAAATTAACTTTTCTGATCCATTCGATCTTAGACGATGTTGAGCATCATGATTTAGTTTCTCGTATTCAGCAAAGAAGCCCTCAGTTGCACAGATCATGTCAACTCACTAGTTTTTAGCATTCGAGGTTTTTCTTCTATGCATTGTAGCATCTGCAGTAGTTCCCATCGAACCATTCTGTTGTATGGCCTAGTCTTTGGACATCCTGGGATGCTTCACTTTGTCATTCTTTTATTTCTTTAAGCTAAAATTATTGATATCACTTAAATAAAAAATATATCTTAATAAAAGAATATATAGTTAAAATATTATGATAATAATTTTCAAATTATGGTGAAATATATGTTTGTTTTTTAGCGATGGGGAGAATCAGTTACAAAAAACAAACTCGAGGAGAGGTTTAAGTAGTTTTTGAAAAGGGAGGTGACGTTTTGTAACAGTAAGTATGTGTAATTTGTTGATCTTGATTGATCGATGATCACATTGGGTTTCAAAAATTAGGGTACAACGATTCCATTTCTAAAAACTTTTAGATTCCTATGACAATGATCACATCCAAAGTGCACCTTTTAAGCATCTTACTCGCCCTCTATGAGAGGCGCACAGGCCAAGTACCAGACCATGGTGGATAGGGAGATTATTTACGAAAAATAAACTTGAGGGGGAGATTTCAAGAACTTTTGAAAAGGAATGGGATTTTTTTTGTAACGGTTATATGTAATTTATCGATCTTCATTGGGTCGATGGTCAGATTATGGTTAAAAATTATGACACCGTGATTTTATTTCTGAAAGCTTTAAGACTTCCCATGACAATGTATACATCCAAAGTACTCCTTTAAAGCATCTAATGCACCCTTTGCAAAATGCGTAGGCTCGGGTAAAGTACCACAAACCCGGTCATTGGCACCATCAGGGGTGTTTTGTCGATAGTCTTGGGTCCTAGCTTCTAGCAAAGGCTAACCTATGGTATAGTTGGGGATTTCACCAAATTTACATCTTAAAGAAGTGCAATAATTCATATACAAACTTTCAAGTTTCAACGTAGATTCCTTTCCGCTTAATAAAGACACATTTAAAGCTTTTTCAACATAAGCACTTTGAAGACTTATTCTAATCCATCTCTTCAACTATTTAGCCAAAAAAATTATACCATCTAAGTAATGCTCTTAATTAGACATGGGAAACACCGAATAAGTTCCTCAAAATTGGCTACAATTTATCACCAATTAAACCCATTAAATTACTCGTTAATTCCAATAGGAAGGCCATGTATAAGGAGCAAAGGGGTTTATGCTCTTATGCCATTGTTATCGAATAGAATAATACTATTCATACGATAATCAATCTTCGAATGAAATTTGAATGCATCTTTATACATTAATAATGTGGTAATATTCCCATAGATAATCAAAACTAAAGATGAATATATAGCGTTACTCTTGTTATAAGTTATGAGTAATGTTACTTATCACGACTAGTGACCAACTATATCTTGTACAATTTACCCTCATAAGGAGAGACTATCAACAAGAATAAGCCCTCGAGACATAATTTAACTTGGCAATGCAGAATTCAATTGAGTCATCTCAAATTTAGCCTTTGTTTGACCCCCATTTTTGGGAGAAAATGTGTTCTGGAATAATGAGTTTTTGGAGAATGTAGTGGTTAAAAAATAAGGAAATTTTTTGAGTTTACGTGTAAAATTATTTATGGGAGTGTGTGTGGTTGGAAATGAATTTTGAAAAAAATGAGTTTTTGACAAAATGGAGCCCAAACAAGGCCTCACAGTCTAAAACCATTAATAGATGCAAGAAGGGGACAACATGCATCCAAAACAAACAAGGAAAAGTAACAAAACTAGAGATGTTCTGTAGCAAACCTAAGGAACAATCACATTCATTCCAATCCACAACATCAACACCATGTCCAAATAGCTTAATTGTACAAATAAAGAGAAGAAAACTTGCATAACTTTAAGACAAAGAAAGCAGAAACTGGAAGAGTTGATTGTTATTTATCAGCCAAGAATGCATCAATCACTTCCACGAACTCGTGATGCGCAGTTAATTGAGGAAAATGACCCGTGGTGTCGATAATCTTCACCTTGCTTTCACCCTTGATTTTGTTCTGCATGTATTTAGGCACAGAGTTTGGAACAGCAATGTCATTTCTTGTTTGAATGATATAACACGGGGTTGTTACTTTCTCAAGCATGTCCCGGTAATCGATCAAGAAAACAGTTTTAGCCAAGGTGATGGCAACTTCAGGTCTCATTCGTTTCAAAGATTTCTCAAACTTTTCGACAGATCCAGGATCAATTGGATCGACTACAAGAGCAGCAAAGCTTGAAGTCCATTCCTCATAGTTGGATTCAATACTTGAGAATATCTGCTCAACACCTGATAGTTCAAAGCCGCCTTCATAGTCTTCTAAGTTTATAAACCTGTATATGAGGTAGGCATTATTTTACCAACTTATGAATAGTGGAAAATAAAACCTCCACTCTTAATAAATGTGATTAACTGTTATAAAAGGACATAGAACTATAGAAGGTATCAAGTAAATGAGAATATAATTTGTCAACGGACATTCCCCGATGAGAGAGAGAGAGAGAGAGTATTGCAAAATTTGTTTGTAGAGGAAAAAATTGTCATAGTAATATTATGTAAGTTCAATACTACATGTTACCGATGAAGTCATTTGTTACTTGAAGACATTTAACAACATAGAAATTAACAAATGTCGACCGCTTTTAAGCACGATCAAATGTGCTCACATGAGAAACAAAAGAAATTTGAAGAGAAACAAGGATCAAATTTCTATACCATAACGTGTCTTTAGAATAACTTAATGGCATATCTGGTAAGCAAGATCGGACGAATTAAACAAGACAGCTGACTCTTCTATAATCATAGTCAATTTCATGTTCAACTTATCAATTCTAACTCATTTCTCCTCCTTATTTTCCAATGAAAATGGCAAAGATCACTAATAATAACCAAGTTTGGCGAACTGGCCTACAAAAGAACTTGTACTCTGATCTCTGGACGGGGTAAGTTAAACTTCTAATTAAAGAAAGAACAGGTACCAACAATAAAGGGATTATTAAGCCGTAGCTAGATCTGAGCAAAAATTGATTTCCATAAAATTACATGAGCATAGCATAAATAAAGACACGATCCTCCTAAAGTACTAATATTACCATAAGAGCATAATATCTGAATATCCTTAACAACTGTCCATGTATGGGAAATTAGATAATTTGAACCATTACCTAGGAGAGGTTGCAACTAGTATGAGCTTGTGGAAGAGATCAGGTCTTTTTATTGAAGTAATGCATCCAATCATACCAGACATGGAGTGTCCAACAAAAACTGAGGATTTCACCTTCATCTCTTCCAAAAGACAAATTAAGTCATCAGCAAAAGCATCGTAAGTAGAGTATTTGGCAGCATCATAGAGGTCGGGATCTTTCACCGCACCAGAAAAGCACCAGTCGAAGACTACAACTTGGTAACGATCAGCCAAATAAGGCAATATTTTGTCCCAAATTGACTGGTCTGCTCCGAACCCATGTGCCAAAACTAGTGTTTCTTTACCTGATCCCATGATTTTGGCATTCATAGCCGTCGACAAATTTTGTATGATCATGCTTTACTTTTATTTGAAAGCAGAAGAAGAGGAGGAGGAAAATATATTTTAGCTAAGAGGTTAAAGGTACAAATAGAGAAGCTATAATTACTTTTCCTAGCGTTGTTTAATGGCACTCTTTGGTCTCTGTTATATAGAAAACAAACCGGACCCCAATCAGAAAATAACCAAATTTCGTCACTGTTAAGAGTACATCAACTTCGATGTTAACAGCCTGTTTGGTCACTGGTAAATATCGGAAGAGAATACCATCTTTCGTAATCGAATAAGATTTTACATATCTCGTTGGGAAGTCGAACCCACCGCACTTGATAGGAAATTCTCTATTTTCTGCCCAATTTCATGCCGAATAATTATTTAAGTTAATCTGTCACCAAATAAAATATTGAAAATAAATATTTATAACTTATTGAAATATGTGAAATTAAATACCGATCACCAAACCTAATTAATGTAAGTGTACAAGACAACTTAGAATAAAAACCAGATGGCTCATTAGAATCAAAGATAACTGCAAGCCAAATTTTACACCTATTGTTGATCACATAATAAATAGGGTTTGAAAATTTCCAAACTCTCTTTACACCTATCTTATTAAGCATGCTTCATTAGAAACTCAACTCGGGCGAAGGACATGGATGATATATTGTTGGAATAAACTAGAGGTGGCAATTGAACCTAGTGGCTCATCGTCTCGATCACTCGGCTCTTAAAAAAGGGGCTTGTGANCATAATAAATAGGGTTTGAAAATTTCCAAACTCTCTTTACACCTATCTTATTAAGCATGCTTCATTAGAAACTCAACTCGGGCGAAGGACATGGATGATATATTGTTGGAATAAACTAGAGGTGGCAATTGAACCTAGTGGCTCATCGTCTCGATCACTCGGCTCTTAAAAAAGGGGCTTGTGAGCCGCTTGACGAGCCCAAACC
>CAIGRN010116330.1:0-21353 GCA_903798345.1 Fraxinus anomala
CTGCCTAAGGAAACAAAGAAAGGAGATGAGGCTCTCCGCCTAAGAGGACCACCTTAAACATCCCTCAGAGGCTCTCGAACTCGTCTAAAGCTTACGAGACCGACGTTGTTTCTTGTAATAGATTTGAGGATTTTCCAGAAGTGATTGATGTAACATTTATAATAAAGTTTGTCAGTGTGTCAGCCTATTGTATAGAGCGGCTGACCCCTTATCAATGTCTTAATGACATGAATAGACAGTGATGTGACGTCCCAATTAGGAAGATGAGGCCACGTGGTCTCGATCCAACGGTCACCACGTCGACCAAGGTAGTATAAATATGTTCTTTTTGTAACTTAAAAGGGGTTGGATTATTGATTGGAATAGGGACAATCAAATATATTCAAAATATATACTTGAACTCTGGGAAAAATATACAAACACTTGGGCTTATTTTCTATCTTCTAGGTATGTTTATGAGTTGTAAATTTCAATATACAACGTAGCGATTTCCCTATACATCATATCTATCCTTCCATATATTCCCGTTTGTTATTACATTGCATAGTTTGATTTCAACCCTCGTTGTTAGCGCGAGCTTTCGTTCCATCCGCCGGAGCTTGAACATTCTTGTATCGCACCACAAAGTACCTCCCGTGTCCATTTCCTCTTTGCTACCGTCGTTATTCCAGTAGGAATGCGCGCGAAACTGTACTTGATTTGGCGAGATTAGGCCTGACATCTGTTGGCTCATTTTCAAGGGTCAACAGATTGGCGCCTGTCTATGGGAAACCTTACATTTAACCACGAAAATACCTGTAGGAGAAAGCTAGCTTGAAATACTTTGGTACGAAAAATTCTAACCCTTGAAAAATGAGTGTTCTTGAAGAAAGGACTGTTGGAAGGTATCTAGTACTTGTTTGATCCTGGAAGAAATGAGAACTGTACTAAGGAAAGTGCTTGTGAAAAATGAGTTCAAGTGGTGATGAAAGTGCGCCACGTAAGACAAGGGAACACCCTGAATAAGGGGAACCCTTGCAAGCTGCCCCAACTGCTCGCTCACGACCCCCATAGCACAGACGAGGTGGGTCCAGAGGCGGAGGCAGGGTCGCAGCTAGACTCACTAGAGAAATGGTCACAATGGTTGCCAACATGAGAAATATAAACCAGTAGAACATGGCCATGCATGAGATGCTAATAAAGAAGAATACATTCCATGACCCTCAAAGATATGACCATGAGAAAGAAGAAGTCCAAACCCAAACGGTCGGATACCATCACATAAGGATGGAAGCTCCCAGAAGAGAGGGAAGTTGAAGTTGATACGCCAAACAACTACGCCTCAAAAAGACCCTATGAGGCCCCATTTAACTTCCCTCCGAACTATGAACCAGAGGATCCGTCTTAAAGGTCTACGAGCGTCTATGACAGGATAAGCTCGGGCTTGTCTCCCTATTTGTGCGTAGAAATAGGCGGGTTCATTCCTCTCTCATGCGCCTAGAAATAGGCAACAAGAGCTTCTTCAGAATGATGGACAAGAACCAGTTTACCGTGAAGTGCCTCGGATTCCTCCCCCTAGAAATAGGCATGAGAGAAGGGACAGGGCTATGAGTCAGGCAGAACCCTCCCAACCACCTCGCCAAACTCAACAAAGGGAGGAAGAAAATTCTGATGGACCACAAAGGTCCTGTGACCTCGATGAAGATGATTACCATTCACCATTCTCAAAAGCCATTAGGAACGCCCCAATGTTGAACTACTTTACACTCCCTAAAATTCCTAAGTATGATGGGAGAGGTGACCCTGCGAAACACTTCAACAGTTCCAAGACACATGAATTTGAAATTGGCCATCCAAGCTATGAAGTGGCCTTTCACCTAACCTTGAGTGGAGGAGCTGAAATCTGGTTCACTAGGCTACCAGAAGGTAGCATCCGGAGCTGGCCTGACCTCAAAAGGACATTCCTAAAATGCTTTACCATCAGCAAAGAAGGCGAAAGGCCCATTCAACGATTCTAAGATATATGACAACAACGGGGTAAGACGCTGAAAGGTTTCTTGTCTCGCTGTACTGATAAAATGACCTACTGTGTGCAAGTCACAGATAGGGAAGCTTTAATTGCCTCAAGATGAGACTTGGACATAAACTCCCTCTTTTGGAGAGAAGTACAAAACAAGGACCCTACTACCTATGATGCCCTATTGGAAATGATAAAGCGAGAAATTCTCAATGAAGAATTGAGAGATCATAGGAATAGAGTCAGCCAAGGACTTCCCCCTCATCAGATGCAAAAGGAGAAAGGTTTTACCTCCCATTTGATGGATCACGAAGCACCCCTTAATCATAGACAAGCACTAGCTGCAGCGACGGTTAATACAGTATACACTTTGACTTATGAGTAAGTAAACCCTTTTGCTGGAATGTACCAACGCTAGCCCTACCAGAAGTACCCACAAAGGGTAAGAGGAAGAGGTAGGGGCGAGGCACTGAACCTAGAAATAGGAAAGAAGCGCCCTATTATTGCACCTACCATCAATCTCATGGCCACCACATGGAGAACTGTTGGGATGTCGCAAGATACTCTCGCGACACGAATCAAGGAAGAGATAGGCGCCCCTGAAGAGATGCTCCTCCCAAACAAACCCAACAACATGGGGATGTTGAGTCGGGGCGCCCCAATAGAAATGACCCCCCAAGGGGAAGGGATAATGACGCAGAAAGACCTAGAGACGGTCAAAGGCAAAGACGGAGCCCCACGGTGAATAATGGCCAGGAGCCCATCATGGAGATTGACACGATCATTGGAGGCCCACATGTTGGGGAGAATCTAGAAACTCACAAAGAAATTATGTTAGGGAAGCAAAGGACCCTCATATGACAAGTTTCATAGTTAACCAATCATCTACTAACAAAAGAATTCTACCCATCACATTTTCTCAAGAAGATGCAGCAGGTTTGCATTACCCACACTGTGATGCCCTAGTGGTAAGGCCCGCCGTGGCCCGTAACGACCTAAAAATAATGTTAGTGGATAATGGAAGCTCGGTCAATATCATCTTTGGAACTACCTGTGACAAGATGAAAGTTGACCACGAGCTAACCCTAATGGATTCCCCTTTGTATAGCTTTACAGGAGATAGCATCATCCTGAGGGGTAAAATCACTCTAGCAATAGAGATAGGGACTGCACCCTTAACTGCTCGCCACTTCATAGAATTTTTGGTAGTTGATAATCGCTCTACTTATCATAGAGTACTTGGGAGGCCATCCTTAAAGGAACTATGGGCCATCACCTCCATTCCTCGCCTATGCATGAAGTTCCCAACCGAAAATAGCATAGCCACTGTCTGAGGTGATTAGCGAAGTGCTAGGGAATGTTACTCAAACTCCCTAAAGAAAGCTGAACCAAGGACTGTCAGCGTTATTGTCACTGAACTTGACATGAACAAAGCCCCTAAACAAGGGAGTACCTCTAAACAAGGGGGAGACGTCGAAATGACCAATGCCCCTGAAGAAGGGAATGCTCTTGGAGTCATACGAACCTCTTAAGAAGAGATTGTTTGTGAAAGATGAACCACCACTGAAAAAGGGAGGGCTGTTGAAGAAGCAGTTAACTTGGAGGAACTGGACCCTCGCATCATTGATTACGAGCCTTAAACAACACTTATGGAGGAGCTGGAGAGCTTCCCAGCAGACCTACTGGATCCCTCCAAGCACTTGCAGGTTAGATGAAATATGCTAATAAAAGCAAAAGAGGAGCTGAAAAGCTTCTTACTAAAAAATCTTGATGTGTTCACCTGGAAACATAGCGATGTGGTAGGCACTGAACCAAAGATTTGTTGCTACCATTTGAACATCGACCCAAAGGTTGTAGCACATAGGTAAAAACAAAAGAGCTCTCAACCTTGAAAGGTATGAGGCTCTAATTAAGAAGCTAATCGACAATAGATTTATCCGAGAATCAATATATCCTTAGTGGGTTTCAAGCCCATTATTGGTCAAAAAGCACAATGAAAAATGGAAAGTTTGCGTATACTTTTCAAATTTGAACGAAGCATGTCCGAAGGACAGTTTCCTGCTTCCTAGAATAGACCAACTTGTGAATTCAACTGCCAGGCATGAACTTCTTAGCTTCATGGATGCGTATTCTGGATACAACCAAATCCCAATGTTCCCAGCAGATGAGGAGCATACTTCCTTCATCACACACAAAGTTCTTTATTGCTACAAGATCATATATTTCAAGTTGAAAAACGTCGGAGCTACCTATCAAAGACTTGTCATTAAAATGTTTATTGACTGTATTGGAAAAACAATGGAGGTCTATGTGGACGACATGCTGGTGAAGAGCCTAAAAGCAGAGGATCATGTTGAAAACCTTAATGAGACCTTCCAAATTCTGAGAAGATATCGGATGAAGCTCAATCATTTAAAATGTGCCTTTGGAGTTTCTTCTAGAAAGTTCTTGGGCTACATCATCAACCAAAGAGGCATTGAAGCAAATCCTAAAAAGGTCAAATCTTTGATTGAAATGAGGTCACATCGAAAATCGAAAGAGGTACAGAGCCTCACTGGACGAGTAGCAACAGACAAATGCCTACCTCTCTTTAAAATCCTCAAAGGAGGAAACAAGTTTCAATGGACTGAGGAGTGTGAGGCAGTCTTATACGAGCTGAAGAAACACTTGGGACAGGCTCTCCTCTTCTCTAAACTTAGGGACCACGAGCCACTACAGTTGTACCTGACATTAACTTCTGAGGCCATCAGCTCGATTTTGATAAGAGAAGAGAATAGTCACTAGCTGCTCGTATACTACGTCAGCAAAGCACTCTCGACAGCAGAGAGTAACTATTCGGACATGGAAAAATTAGCCCCCTCTCTATGAGACATCCTCCCTGCTGACCCTCTCAATTTTGTCCCTCGCCTACTTTCCTCTAGCAGATGAGGGTTTCATCCCTTCTTTGAGGTGGATGTGGAGGCGAGAATGGTCTCCATATCAGGAGTAGGGTGCCTTCTCTTATTAAAATTTTCTACAAGCTAAAAAATGAACAAGGTCAGCAAAATTCTATGAAAAAGACGTCAAAAAAAATATCAAAGTGTAAAGACATCTTACCCCTCTTTGCTATCAAATCGAAGTCTTCAAAGAAGCGGATTAATTGGATGAAACGGCCGAGGTCACGCCAGTCCGAAGATTGTTTGTAGACCTCAGTGAGGATATCCCAGTCCCACTCAATGAACTTAAACCGCTCGGCCGACCCTGCAAAATAGACACAAAAAATGTAAGTATCAAACCTCGTCAGCTTAAAAAATAAAGAAGCAAAGAATGCACTCATGGGCGTCGAAAAGTATAAGGTTGGGACCTTGACGTGTAGGACGAGGTCACCCTCACACTCCTGACTACGACAAAAGGGGAGTGCGACCCTCAAGGACACAAAGAGTACCTACCTTGGGAGTCCCATTTTCCTAAAGATCGAGGCTGGTACACTGTTTGGAAAACATGCAATGGCATGTCCTCACTCAAGGAGACCTCATTCCAAAGGAAGTAAGAACCCACCAACTGAGCCCAAGCATTAGGGACGAGCTGGGTAGGAGCTAGCCCGTATAACCTAAGGACAACCATAAAGAACGAGTGGATCGGCAAGCGAAGCCCAACCTTTAACAAAAACTCACTAACGGCGACGCAACCTTTCCTAGGATAGTAAGCTTGCTCATTAGGAGATGGAGAAAGGAGTTCGATGTCAAAAGGATCCTATATTTCTCCCCAAGACTGACTAAATAAGTAGGATCTACGGAGGATAGAATTTTGGCTACCCCCAGGCTATGTCGTCATCCTTATTACCACCCCCCAGAAATAGAAGCACCTCGTCCAGCTTCAACAACCCTAATGAGGTTGACAACTCGCTAATATCTACGTTTTCCCCAACAGATTTCGAAGAAGCCATTGATTTACATTTTTACAAAGCTGAAAAAGAAAAAAATGCAATACTTACGATTCTCAAAGAGAATGGAGAAAGAAGAACGCTGAAATTCGCAGAGATAACAAGAAGAAAGGAAGAAACTCGATAGAACACTTAGAAGAATTCTTAGAAAAACTTGGAGGTTTGGGGAATTTTGAGAAGGAGAGACTCAAATATTTGTGCAAAAGTAAGAAAAAATTCTCTCAAAAGTTTGTGCCTTTTATAGGCAGAAACACTCAACCTTAGCCGTTGGATCTTGATCCGGGTCATCCAACATTCATCTAGAGGTTTTAATCTGACCACTCACCACGTCGACGCTTCGTCTTCTACGACCCAGGTTAGAACGTAAACACACGCATCCTCATGCGCCTAAAACTCGCCAAACTACGTGGGAGACAGCCATCATTAAGCATTTAATATGACGTCGGTTGCGTGTATTGGGAGATGAACCGTTTCAGCTGTCTTTTCTTGGAAACACACCACGACATAAAATTACTGAGGCACCATAATTGAGGACGACTCGTGTTTCTCAAAGTTATTAAGATAAAACACTTCGTAATCCAAAGCTCCATTAGGCTCTGACCCTCTTCACATCAACCACTTCAGTTAGGGTTCGTTTGATTGCAAGAATAGAATTTGGCGGAAAGAAAATAAATTTTAGGGAATTGAATTGTCTAGAACTTATTTTACTGGAAATTATCGATTAATTGTGTTTTATTGGTATAATTTTTCACCTGAAAAATATTTAAATTTTAGATCTTTTGATGGTCGTTTGACTTTGTTTTTCATGAAAATTGTCCATTAAAGGAATATAATTTGTTTCCATTGCATAAAAAAAATAGAAAAAAAAGTTGCCTAGAAAAGCTTTTCCCACCAAACCCATGGGAAAAGTTTTTCCTCAAAAACCAAGAAAATGTGGAAAACCAATTTCATGGAAAATTTAGTCAATCAAATATGCAAAAAGGTGGAAATGAAATTTAATTTACATCTTCCATAGAAAAGAAAGTCAAATCAAACAGGGCCTTAGTGCCTCAGATATGCAAGAGCACATCTGAAGATATAACTATAGATTCGCAACCATTTCGGACAACACTTACATAAGGTCTGAACAAGTCACGTATATCCTAAATTCTAACCATGAAATGAATGATTATACTTAGACTTAGGGGACTATTGTAGTATGGTAAAAAACCACCCTCCCTACAAAATTTATTTATATTTTTTATTTATATCTTTATTCTTATTTATTATTATTATTATTAAGTCCATGCATTACATAAATAATCATACCTAAATTTAGGGGACTATTGTTACTCCTCGCCTCCGAGGCTCAAATAGACAATACCACGTAGCAAATCTCGTAGGCAAAAAGTCAACAAGAAAGTCAAATAAAGACCAATGAGTTCGAAACACGAAGAGGTCAAACAAAGCCGAAGTCCTTACACTGCAAGGACGAAGTCCAGGCTGATACACCGCTTCAAAGGACGAAGCACTCTCACTCAGACGAAGCTGCCTAAGGAAACAAAGAAGGAAGATAAGGCTCCCCACCTAAGAGGACCACCTTAAACATCCCTCCGAGGCTCTCGAACTCGTCTGAAGCTCACGAGGCCGACGTTGTTTCTTATAATAGATTTGAGGATCTTCCACAAGTAATTGATGTAACATTTGTAATAAATTTTGTCTGTGCGTCGCCTATTGTATAGAGCGGCTGACCCCTTATCAACGTATTAATTGCATGAATAAACAATGATGTGATGTCCCAATTAGGGAGATGAGGCCACGTGATCCCAATCCAATGGTCACCACGTCGGCAAATGTAGTATAAATAGGTTCTCTTTGTAATTTAAAATGGGTTGGATTATTGATTGGAATATGGACAATCGAATATATTAAAAATATATACTTGAACTCTGGGAAAAATATACAAACACTTGGGCTTATTTTCTATCTTTTGTGTATGTTTATGAGTTGTAAATTTCAATATACAACATAGCAATTTCACCACACATCATATCTATCCTTCCATATATTCTCGTTTGTTATTACATAGAATAGTTTGATTTCAACCCGACGATCGTTGTTAGTGCGATTGCTTTCGTTCCACCTGTCGGAGCTCGAACATCTTGTATCTCGCCGCAAAGTACCTCCCACGTCCATTTCCTCTTTGTTACCGCCGTTGTTCCGGTAGGAACGCGCCGAAACTATACTTGATTTGACGTAAGTGGACCCGATATCTGTTGACTCATTTTCAAGGGTCAACAGTAGTTATCACCATCTCCACGAATCTACTATTAATTCTGACGTAAGAGCTACTGACTGTCTCCTCTTCATTTTCCAGATTTGGGGATTCTTTGATTGTTTTCAATTCTCACAAATCAAAGTATTTTTTTGTGTTCAAAACAAATAAAATTGATTACGCATTTTTTTTAAGTGATCCAGTACATCAATTATTTGATAGGATTATTTTGGTATTTTATAATCATATTGAATCATCATAGAAGGGTTTTACTAAATTTCTTAATCTTCTTGATGGGTTCTACTAAATTTCTTAAACTTTGTAAGAAGTGCTTAAACAAGAAGCTGTATTTAACGAAAATTAGTACAATTTTAATATTATTAATTGGATTTGGCCAGTATAATGTACTCAATTTCCCGATGAGTTTTCGTGGCGGTGGTTGTGGTGGTCAGGGGTAGGGTGGGGTGGAAAGAAAAGTATTTTTGACCAATTATTTGGATGATTGTGATCAATGAAATAGATAATTTGTGACCAATAAATAATAGGTGACCTAAAAAATGGAGATTCCAACTAAATTTGTAATCGTGACTTACAATTTGTTAAGTTGTGACCAATTAATTTAATAATTTGTGATTAAGAAATAATTTATAACCAATTAATTTGATAATTTATGATCGTAATATTAGTTGTGACTTATAAAATTTGTGATTGTGACCTATAAATTTTTTTATATGTGACCGTAAAATAATATGTCATCTATGAAATTTTTGATTTGTGATTGAGAAATAATTTGTGACTAATTAATTCAATAATTTGTGATCAAATTGTATAGAATTGTGACTTTAATATATTCGATTAATAAAATATATTTTTAATTAATTATTTCATGAATAAAATTTAATAGTATCTGATTTTTGAAGTTTTAAAACTTGTTTTTTTAGTTTTGAAATGGAATATAGTTGACATCTTAGATATGAAATTTTCCTCTTATTATTAGTGGAAATTGCATAAGCTATACCCCTTTAAAATAAGCATATCATAATTACCTGCTCACATTTTTTATTCCACAAATACCGATATATTTAAGTAAAAATGATAAATCTCAAATTACTAATCTCTTCCCCAGTCACGGTATCTTCAATTAATCAAACCCCCGTAATCAGGCATTCTGAGCACTTCCTTTCATCTCAAAATTCTTTCCATTTCTCTAAAGATTTCAGTTTTGATATCCATTACTTCACCTCTTACATTCATCGAATTAGGCACTGTAAGTTTGCATTTGCCACATTGAAACCCGTGATTTAGGACCGTTGTTTGCTCAGTTGGAAGCGAAAATTGTGCTTTTGGACACCCCAACCTATCGTCTCTCTCGATCTGCCACAAAAAACTAGTCCCAATACTGAAAAGGGAAAATTGCAACCATTGTATCAAACCTTTCATTTAATAGCAAACTTTGCTCAAATCTTTTATTTGTGCCACCGTGAGTACCAAACTTTCAAAAAATTCACAACTCAAGTCCAAAATGACAATTTTTGTCAGTTTGACTACCAAAACCGTCAGTTGACTCCCAAAGGCGATGACGATGTCGGTTGGGTAGAGTGGTTTTGGTTTTGGGGAAGAAGGAGATGGGGATGGGGTGTGGTTTTATTTTGTTTTATTTTTTTAAATTTTTTTTTGATTTAATAGGGGAAATGTGGTTTGTCCAAAATGCCCATGCCTTATTTGGGGAAAATAATGAAGTTTTTTTTTGGAAGTCAATTGACGGTTTTGATAGTCAAACTAAGTGCATTTTACATACTTATTTCATGCCACGAACACAGACAATTGTTGATAAATATGTTGAAAAATAGCTTAATTCTATGAAATTGTGCTTTGCAGGACAACGTGATAAATGTGACGAAAATTATAAGAAACAAAATGAAAAAGGACTAAAACGAAAGAAAACCAAAGTTTAGGGACCCAGTTGCAAATCATCGAATGATGGCCTAGATGAAGAATTGAACATGTGGAGATAGCTATGTCGAACTTTGCTTGAAGAGGAAGTGGGAAAAGAGACCGAGAAATGAAAAATGGAATTAGAGGACCAAAATGCAAGTATTATGGATTGGTTATATCTATGCGGCGCATATCACAAAAGCTATGCGGTCGCATAGACCCATTCAGCAAAAAAGAAGCCCTTTCAACTCCTTTATACGACCGCATAGTGCATAGAAGTATACTATGTGGTGCATAGTAGAAATTTTTGGCGAATTTTGTGGTTTCCTTGTTTCAATAGAACTCGTATGGAAACAAATGTTGGGGTGTGTTTTAAAACCTTAGAGCCGTCTAGAACGAATGGGAGGGGATTCATAAGAGTTTGAAGAGAAGAAACAATGCAAGAACAAAGAGAACAACATTACAAAGCGAAGATTAAATTCAAGAATCGAATTGGTAATGTCGTTCTTCATTTATTTTTCTAATTTTCTTCATTCTACCATGCTAGGCTAGTTTAATTATGTACTAGGGTTAGATGAACTATGTAATATGATTCTTAATTTTCAATTTTACAATTCTTGACATCAAAAAAAGTTTGGATATTTGAAAGATTTATATGAATTTATTTTCTCCATAATTATTATATATGTATTTGTGTGAGTTTGATGGCGTATTTCATGCACTCGAAAGAAGGGAAATAGGTTCGACATGATATAAATCATCATAAGACCCCATAGGGGATATAAATATACCGTTATGTCCTATGTAAATCTTTAAGTGCTCATAAAAACATATACATTCTTGTATGTTCGCATCCGTCATAGAAATATAGTACGGTCGCATTTTGGAATATGTTTAACTTTACTAGAGAGAAATTGTTAAATTTTGGAATATGTTTAACTTTACTAGAGAGAAATTGTTAAATAATTTAGGAGTATTGATTATCAACATTTCAATCGTGTGTCAATGTGTAAAACTAGGTTTAAAGAAAATTATTACATAGTAATTCGTGATCCTAGTGCATTCATCATACATTTGAAAACGTCAAATTACATTCAAAACTATTTGCATTCAGTTTAGTTAAACTATTCATCCTTGCATAATTAGATTAATTAAGTTATAATTGCGTTACAAAAATACTTAGATTTTATTGTTTCGGTTAAGGTCACGGTAATATGAATTAAACTAATCAATCTCCGTGGACGATACTCGAACTCAAAAAGTCAACTTTATTACTTGTTAACGGACCGTACACTTGCAGTGAAGTTAATTTGAAATATATTTTCGTAAACAAAAATCGTCATTTTAGACTTTAACTGTGAATTTTTCGAAGATTTGATACTTACGGTGACACAAATGAAATGTTTTGAAAAAGTCTGCTATTAAATGAAATGTTTGGTACTATGGCTATAATTTTCCCTATTGAAAAGGAACCATGGGCTACTAAACATACATATTTTGTTAAAATCTATATAGGTGGCGATAGTTCTNCTATAATTTTCCCTATTGAAAAGGAACCATGGGCTACTAAACATACATATTTTGTTAAAATCTATATAGGTGGCGATAGTTCTAGATGTAATATAGCAAATAAGATTCTTCGCCGCGCTGGGGCAGAATCTTTTCCTCAAGCCGTCAAAATTCTCGGTGAGTTTTTATCCCATCTTTACTTCCGGGCATCAAAGTCAATCGGGTCAGGCCTAAAGAAGAAATTATCATATGGGGTTTGGTTATTTGTTTATCCACTAGTTCGTGGTGGGATTGAAAATCTAAGATTAGTAGCAGTCTTTCTTCAAAGGTAGCACTACAAGCTCAAGTGACGACAATGAAGTCTTAGGCCCAGATAAAAATGAAGACAACTGTTTTGGCTTTAATTTGAATTAAAGTTATTTCATTTCATCTTCAAGTTCAATCACAAGAAAGTCTAATTCCAATGAATTACTTTAGACACTAAAAAGGACCCACTCTTCAAAAAAATTCAAGTATCGTCTCTCTTGATCTTCCATATATACGTAGTGCTTGTTTGATAAAACTTTGCTAAAATTTGTAATAATACAAGAAGCCATTTTAACAAGATTGCATTGCTAAGTGAATGATAGCGTGGCTGTAATAATACATATGAAAGGTAATGGAAAAGTCTCACAAAAAATTTGTAATAATACAAGAAGCCATTTTAACATGCACAGTAATAGCAAAACCAACACAACCAACAAAATCCACTCTAAAAAACAACCAACACGGCCAACATCACCACCACCACAGAGCATTGCCAACACCACCATAGCCTGCACCACAACCAGCTGCACACAACTAACCAAACTCACACAAAAAAAAAAAGCTTCACCGCTAACATCACCACCACTATCATAGCTTGCACAACCACCACTACAATTACCACCACCAACTGCACACAACAAACAAAACTCACTCCAAAATTTTCAAACACAAAATTTGACCAAATTTTCCTAGATCGAGACAAACAAAACTCACAAAATCAACAAAACTCCTGCATTCGTCGCTACAATAGCTAAGTTTTTCCCACTTAACTCCTGGGTGATTGTATATGTATATTAATTTAATTTTGTAATGTAATTATTAATATTAAAATTTTCAATTAATATCTGATTTTTGTGTAAATAAACTTTAAATCTGGTTTTTAAAATTAGATCTTAAAAAATCAGGTTTGGTGTAATTTCTACAATAATAAAACCCCTTAAATTACTAGGCCTATAAGAAAATAAATCCTATTAAACAATTTTGGTCCATTATTTAATAGTCTAGTCCACCCATTAATTAATTGGAAAAAATCGTATTTGTCACATTACAAAAAAAAAATGATTCCACAATTTTTAATATAATTTAAAATACTATGTGATATGTTAAATATCTTATAAATACTAACTTCTAAAATTAGATTCAGAACCACATTTTGTAGATTCGAAACCACATTTTATACTGAAATTATTTGAATTTAAAAAATATTACGCTTTTAATTTAGTCCCTTTTTAAGGCCCGTTAAAATGATTTATTTATTTATTTATTTTGTTTGGAAAAATGAGTTTTAGAATAGTGGTTTTTTAGAGAATGTATGATTAAAAAATAAATTTACGTGCAAAATATTTTATTGTGGGAATGTTTGGTTAAAATGAGTTGTTTTTTTAAAAGAATATTTGAAAAATGATAGACAAAATGGGCTCAATGTGTCTTCCAAAATCAAAAGAGAATTTCAAAATTAAGATGGGAAACATACCCAATGTCGTCTGTGGCAGAAATCATCATGGTAATCCTCTTCTTCTGAATCTATCGACCAAAATACATCTTTTGGCCAGCTGCTGAAATATGTTGTAGAATTTACACCAAATATTTTGGGTTTCTTCTCAACTTTACTCTGCAATTTACTAGGTTATATTACGAATTTGTTTATGGGCCATGCTACATGTACACAAAGTCTTACCAAATTTTTTACTACACCAAGTTTTTTCCTTTGTTTATAGCAGTTGGAGACATCTGCAATAAGAAACATTTACCCTTTTCCAGATGTGTATACTACATAATGCTCATTTTGTGAAACCAGACTCAATTACATGTGTTGAGAAATGTTACAAAATTGAAATTATTAGAAAATAAATCTCAACTGCAGCTTAGTGATCAACAATATCAGCATCCATCTCAAGCCTACCTGGATGACAAATTGGACCACATACTCTTGGAAGCAAAAGAAGGAAAAGTTCTGGAAGATAGAATAGAAGCTTAAGGAATATATTGGGTATTTGGCATTCTATTATTTCAGCAGAATTAGTATTGCAGAGATCCATTTTGTATGGCAAGTTGTATAGAGTTGGTTAGGCTATATATATATAGCGGTGACATTGTATAGTGAAAACACACGAGAATTAATTCAATTAAAGAAATTCTCTCACAGCTCTGCATTCAAACTTCCTTTACCAATCAGCCCTTATTACATTAATAGCAGTGATGGAAGTAGTGCTGTGTTAGTAACTTATGTATTGGATGCAAGCAACTACCACACCTGGGTTAAATCAATGAAGAGAGCTCTCAGAATTAAAAATAAGTTAGGTTTTATTGATGGCAGCATTTGTGAACCTTCAGACCCAAATGATCCTCTCATGGAGCATTGGTTACGATGCAATGATATTGTGATCACCTGGATGCAAAACTCAATGACAATAGATATCAAATATAGCACTACATATGCAGAATCGGCTCATGAACTCTAGTTGGATCTTGAACAGCTCTTTGCACAGCAGAATGCACCTAGAATATGAAGTTAAGCAAAGTATAACAGCTCTAGTCCACAATCAAGATGATATAAGTTTTTATTTCTCGAAACGTAAGACTCTCTTGGATGAGTTAATGAATTATGAGGCAATACCTAGCTGTTCTTGTGGGGGTTAAACAATATATTGCAAAACCAATAGAGAGTTTGGGTTATGAAATTTCTAATGGGTTTAAATGATTCATACAAGGGACTTAAGGCACAAATTTTGTTGATTCAACATTTCCCTAGTTTGAATAAAGTGTACTCCATTATACAACAAGAAGAGAAAAGAAGACAGATATCCTCTGATGGAATTATCAGTGAATCTATGGCACTTTTGACAAAAGGTAACTTCAGAAATGGGGGGAAGAACCTGTCTGCTCAAAGAAAGGATAAGTATTAATGTACTCACTGCAAGATGGCAGGATAAATTCTCAAGTCCTTTTGCTAATCAAACAACTGCACTTCTGCCTTCTGTCCAAGAGCAGGTGAGTGGCAAAGCTCAAATATCTATAACTCAAGAGCAATATGCTCAACTTATGGCATTACTCAAACCGCAAAGCCCTCAGACATTCATTTCATTTGCAAACAACATTCAAACCGTTGCTCAGCCTTACTCTAATGATGGTAACATGCCCAAAATTTCTAGACCTTTTGACTTGGAAAAACGATTGGAACGGTGTAAAGCAAGGTTTGTATCATCTACTACAAAAGGAAGTACCACATCTAGCATTAACCACAAAATTGGCTTATCTGACTCATAAAAACCCCATATAGCTTCTAATGTTGTAAATAATGCTGAAGATTTCTATCTCTGGCACTATAATTTAGGACATTCCACCTATCCCAAATTTGATTTACCAAATCATACCCCAAAACTTATCAAACAACCATGTCATATTTGCCCGTCAGCCAAACTACAGAAATTGCCTTCCCTACCAGTCAGCATAGGTCTAAAAAGTGTTTTGATCTTATACATTGTGATCTTTGGGGACCATGTAATGAGATTAGCTACGATGGATTTTGTTATTTCTTGAGTATTGTAGATGATTTCAGTAGATGTACTTGGTTGTATGTGCTCAAATTAAAATCTGATGCTAGCAGTACCTTACAAGGATTTTTTTCGATGATTGAAACTCAATTTCAATTCAAAATCAAAATCATCAGATTTGACAATGGAAGGGAATTTGATATGAAACAATTTTATTTGCAAAAGGGCATCATTCACCAAAGAACTTGTGTAGAAACCCCTCAACAAAATGCTATAGTCGAAAGGAAACAACAACACATTAGATGTGGCAAGTGCTTTAAAATTCCAAAGTGGAATTCCATTGAAATATAGAAGTAACTGTGTACTCACAGTAGTATACCTTATAAACAAAACTCAAACACCTCTCTTGAACCATAAAACACCCTTTGAAGTCCTTTTTAAGTCCAAACCTAACTATGATCATCTTAAGGTTTTTGGATGTCTAGCTTTTGCCAACACTCTAACAAATGGAAGACATAAGTCTGATTCTAGAGCTAGGAAGTGTATTTTTTTGGGATACCCTTTTGGGATCAAAGGTTATAAACTGATGGATTTAGAGATGAGGAAGGTTTTCATCTCTAGGAATGTAATCTTTCATGAGAATGTGTTCTCATACAAACAAGATTTTGACACTATTGACCTTAATGTTGACTGCATCCAAAATCCTATTCAAACTCATGATTTTCAGACTCCAATTATCACTACTTCAGAATTTGGAACGAACAATTCCAATAATATTGGTTCTAATGATACTTGTGAACAAACCGAGACAATAGATCCTTAAACATCTGTAAAAATATCCAACACTCTTGCATCATCACGAGATACTAATATTGAGTCATGTGAACCCACACATTCTTCAAAACCTATAACTCAATCACCTAAAACACAGCCCTTACTTCGAAGATCTAGAATTAAAAAACATCCTAAACACCTGCAAGACTTCATTTGTCAACAAGTAGCTTTGCTTCCCCATTCACATGACTTGGACAAGCAAAAGGTCGTCATTACTCCAGGTAATCCCTTTCCCTTTGAGGCCACTTTATCTTACCATAAACTCTCTTCAAAATACAAAGCTTTTGTTGTTTCCATTAGCACACACAGAGAGCCTAGAAATTTCAATAAGGCAATAAATTCTCCTGAATGGTGTAATGCAATGAAAGCTGAAATAGATGCTCTTGAATTAAATGATACTTGGGTTGTCACTAATCTACCTCCAAGTAAGAAGGCTATAGGATGTAAGTGGGTTTATAAGAATAAGTTTAATGCTGATGGAACTATAGAGAAATACAAAGTAAGGTTAGTGGCTAAGGGATACACACAACATGAGGGTCTCGACTACCATGAGACTTTTTCCCATGTGGCAAAACTTGTTATTGTGAAAACTCTGTTGGCTGTGGCAACCATAAAAAGTTGGCATTTGTACTAGTTTGATGTGAACAATGCTTTTCTACATGGAGATTTAGAGGAGGATGTGTACATGCAATTACCTTCGAGTTACCTCAATGACAATACATCAGAAGTTTGCAAGTTAAAGAAAAGCTTATATGGCCTTAAAGAGGCCTCTAGACAATGGTACTCTAAGCTGTCAAACTTCATTATTGAGCAAGGCCTTACACAGTCTAAATACAGTACAGCTTATTCATAAGGACCACAAAGCATTCTTTTACTGCCATTCTTGTGTATGTCGATGATATTGTAGTAGCCAGCAGTTGCATAGATCCTGTTAACACTCTCAAAGCCTCTCTTCATAATAAGTTCAAAATCAAGGATTTGGGACAATTGAAATACTTCCTTGGAATTGAAGTGGCAAGGTCTAATCGAGGCACCAAAGAAAATATGCACTTGATGTTTTGGCAGAATAGGTAAAATTGGTGCAACACCAGCTTGAGTCCTACTTGATTAAAATCTCAAGCTTTCTAAAGACCAAGGTGAACTTCTTTCTGATCCATCAATTTATAGAAGACTGATTTGGAGGTTACTCTATGTCACCATAACAAGACCTGGTCTGTCTTACTCGGTACAATTGTTAAGTCAATTCATGGAAAGCTCTAGATTACCTCATCTTAATGCAGCTCACAAGGTCTTAAGGTAGATCAAAAGAGCTCCAGGGCAGGGCTTATTTTATCCTACTCAAACAAACCTACAATTAACAGGTTATTGTAATTCAGATTGGGGAGCATGCCAAGATACAATGAGATCTATTTTTGGTTATTGTGTGTTCATTGGATCTTTTTTGGTGTCTTGGAAATCTAAAAAGCAAGGGGTTATGTCTAAATCTTCTGCAGAATCAGAGTACCGAGCAATGGAAAATCTATGTTGTGAACTAACTTGGATAAGATATCTGCTATGTGATTTGCAGATCAAACACCCGCAACCAACAACTATGTCCTGTGATAACAAGGATGCACTCCATATTACATCAAACCCTATCTTTCACGAGAGAACCAAGCACATTGAGCTCGATTGTCATCTTATGCGAGACAAGATTCAAAATGGGAGTGTAGTCACTGAATACGTTAGTAGCGGACTGCAAATTGCAGATCTTTTAACTAAAGCATTATCTTATTCAAGCCCTTACTCTTGGATGAAAACTGCAGTTTAGTGATCATCAGTATCAACATCCATCTCAAGCCCACTTGGATGACAAGTTGGACCACAGACTCTTGGAAACAAAAGAAGGAAAAGTTCTGGAAGATAGAAGAGAAGCTTAAGGACTATACTGGGTATTTGGCATTATGTTATTTCAGCAGAATTAGTTTTGCAGAGATCCATTTTGTATGGCAAGTTGTATAGAGTTGGTTAGGCAATATTCTTTTGTATTATATATATATATATATATATATATATATATATATATATAGCGGTGGCATTGTATAGTGAAAACACACGAGAATTAATTCAATTAAAGAAATTCTCTCACAGCTCTGCATTCAAACTTCCTTTATTTAATTCATCCTTCCATTTTTTCTATTTTTCTTATAGAAATGATTATGTGATTTTCTTTCTAAATAAAATTGAGTGTTTAATATAATTGTATATTGGGGTGTCTAAAGGAAAAAAAAAACGCTGCTAAAGATTTTGAGAATCAGCTTAAATGGTATTCTTGGTGTGTCTGTGTCTACAAAATGTGAAGCTTTGAAAAATCATGGGGGATTTCATTTTCTCAGATAGTGATTTTGAGACTGCATCTAATGTTATATTTTAAATGACTGCATATGTGATTAGGTTGTGTCCTTAGTTGTAATATACGTTTTATTTCAATTTAGCATAATATGATATAGATATTACTGTCTAGTGCAGCTACACGAGCAAAAAATGTTGAATTATTGCTAATAAGTTTTTCCATGAAAATAATTTTAAGTTAAACTATTTATTACTAGTACTAAATACATATTAGTAAATGTAAAAATAAAATAAAAAACCTACGATTTGTTCATGTCGAACACATGCAATGCCCCCAAATCTTAGGATTTTGATTTGTTAAAAAAACGTGTTGTTTAGGTTTATGAAATTCGGGTTAAATTAATTCTTTCCATATTACATCTTTTTTTTCCATAGATTACCGTTTATGTTCGACTACAAATTCCAACAACTAATGAAAATAAATGATTTTAGTTAGTCTTGTTTTTTTGAATAAACAAAACTAAAACGTGGGATGGAATTAAAAAAATTCGGCTACAGCGTAGCTTATTTTATATCGTAAAAATCGAAATAACACATAAAATGAGGAGGGGCATATACCTCCAGTAAATGAAAAATGAAACAAATGTCTCAAAACTAAATGAAAGCAACAATAAATGAAATGTGTACAATGACTTAAGTAAAGACTACTCAAGGGTACTCTCAAGGATAAATCTTCGAGTGGTAAGACAAGGTCATCGACCGGGTCATGCGTCTGGACTGATACATTTCTGAATCGTAATAGTCTACATAAATCCAGGTGCGTCTAATCTCATGGTGCTCGTCATTGCCAAATCTGTTGTATGTGCAGGTGAACCACTGAGTAAAGGTACGTTTGCCTTTATGTTCTACACGCAATCTCCCATACTCATACCATCTATGTCACCCTGTATATATTTCTTCACCTCTTTCTAGATAGGAGCTGTTATAGAATGACTAGATAAATGTGTAGGAGTATGGCTCCAAATAGCTTCAGGACCAAGTCCTCAATGTAACATCTCATGGTAACTCCAACCTTCAAGCCATGTGTTTCCCTGAAATGGTCAATAAACATCTGTTTGGCTTGAGGTAGCATCTTTTTACAACTCTATGAGGCGGAACCTAAATCCTGTGATGACTGAGTATACTCTGTATGTATTCTCATCGATGGAAAACTAATTTGTGTAGGCTCAGGGGTGCCTTAGTAATGGGGTTGAGAATAGTAACTGTAGTAGTGGTAGTGGTAATGGTAGTGGTAGGAGGGGGTACCTCGACAGGAGCCTCTGGAGTAGGCTTAGCAAGTGAATGAACAACTAGTAGTACCTCTGGAGTATGCTCAACAATCGAATGAACAATTGGTAGTACCTTTGGAATAACGATGGTATGGGTAGAGGTAGGAACTGTCGATGTAGATACAGACATTGTCACAACTATGGCAGTAGTAGTGGGAATCATAGAAAGTACTACTGAAACTGGCAAATACTGCTTCATCGATTCCACTAAAGTCACCTTGTCATTATCTTTGTCAACTCTAGTAGCAAGGGGCTGAACAGGGGGAGACACAACAACTAGGAGAGAATGAGAAGGTGTACTCAAAGTACACTGATCATAAGAATGGCCCAAGTGTCTACAAGAGAAGAAAAAATTGGTCGCTTCTCATAAATAACTAGAAGCCACGGTTACCAGCGCGTTCAATCCAAACTTCGACCTTCAGGCTATATGTTTTCCTAAAATGGTCAATCAATATCTGCTTGGCCTGAGGTTGCGTCTTTTTACAACCCTGTAAGGCAGAATCTAAATCCTGTGATGATTGAGTATCCTTTGTATGCGTCCTCATCGATGGAGAACTAATTTGTGTAGGCTCAGAGGGTGCCTCAGTTATGGGTTTGGGAATAGTAATTATAGTAGTGGTGATAGGAGGGGGTACCTCGACAGGAGCCTCTGGAATAGGTTTTGCAAGTGAACGAACAACTAGCAGTACCTTTGGAGTAGGCTCAGCAACCGATGAACAATTGGTGGTACCTCTGGAACAACTGTGATATGTGTAGAGGTAGCAATTGTTGATGTAGATGCAGACCTTGTCACAACTATGCCAGTAATAGTGGGAAGTATAGAAAGTACTATTGAAATTGGCACCTACTTTATCGGTTCCAAAAAAGTCACCTTGTCTTTATCCTTGTCAACTGTAGTAGCAGGGGACTAAACAGTGGGAGGCACAACAACTGGGGGAGGATGAAGAGATGTACCCGAAGTACACTGATCATAAGAATGGCCCAAGTGTCTACAAGAGAAGCAAAAATTGATCGCTTCTCATAAATAACAGAACTCCAGAAGCCACGATTATCAGCGTGTTCAATCCAAACTCCGACCTTCAGGCCATGTGTTTTCCTAAAATCTTCAATCAATATCTACTTAACTTGAGGTAGCGTCTTTTCAGAGCTCCGTAAGGCGAAATCTGAATCTTGTGATGACTGAGTATCCTTTGTATGTGTTCCCATCGATGGAAAACTAATTTGTGTAGTTTTAGGTCGAAATTTGATTTTTCAATTTCGGCCATTTCGGCGGCCGACGACACCAACCTTGGGGTTTTCGACCCTTTTGGAATCATTGGTGATAGTCCCAAGTACTAATTCAAAAGCGTAGGGTGGAGTTTTGGCATCATTTGGATGTGTGCCATCACTTTTCGATTCGATTTCAATAGATTTTGGGGTTTGTTCAACATAGGATGGAAATGGA
>CAIGRN010116333.1:0-19959 GCA_903798345.1 Fraxinus anomala
AAAAAAAAAAAAGGAGGGGGGGGGGCTCTAATAGGCTCTAATTCTCAACTATAAAGTTTGTGTTTCTTTGTATTGGGAGTAGTCATGGCTTCAAATAAATGTAGGATATAGCCTTTTGGATTTGTCTTCATTGATACTCTTCATATTTCAAGGGTTGGGGGTGGATTACGATTAGGTGAAAATTGGGGTGGTAGTGCCAGCTGGTTTGGGAATTGGGAGCTGCAATGGGAGAGAGGTGAAAACTGCCAACGAGGTCGAAATACACTTAAAAATGAAATTCCTTTTCTAATTATTGGTTGAACCAAATATGAAAACTGCCAACGAGGTCCATGCTTTGTTTAGCTAAAAGTTGATAAAAATTTAAATCAAAATTAACAATTAATTTTAGCCTAACATTTCATGGAATCCACAACTTTAATCAATCTTTTAATATATATTTCATTAATTTTTATCAAAATTTGCTAAAATCTGAATTTAAGCAAAACCAAACGGCGGCTAAGTCTTGGTTTGAATTGTTCTGTCAAGTAACCATGCCTCCCATAAAGGCAAACTGGACCAGACCAGTATAGGCTCTATTGAAACCTATAAGATATGCCCGACTGTTGTTAGTGAGACTTGTATAGTTAGACAAGACTGTTCTAAGTGAACGCAGTTGGTTTCTTTTACGTTTTTAGAGTCCTCGAGGTGGTATAGGCCTATTGATACCTCTTTTTGACAAAAATGGCAATGCGTATTCAACAAGACATGTAAAGGGTAATGTATAGTAAAGAATGTTATTATAGTCATTCTTCCAATCAAAGCTACCTTGTAAATTTTCAATCAACTTTTGAAATACTTTTTTTGAAGCTTCTAATAAATTAGCAATTTGGTTCTACCCGTTTTGTAAGAGTGAATTAATAAAATTATGATACAGGCAGAGCTTTCTAAAAAATCACAATGACTTGTAGCTCTTTAGTGATTTGTATCTTTTCAACTTCACCTCGAGTCAAAAAGTTTTTAAGGATATTGCTAATTTGCCAAAAGAATTGTAACAAATACAATGACATAATTAGACGTGACAACAGATGATTTGATAAAAAAGTTGTATGTATTTAAAACAATCAAATGATTGAATGTCATATAACATTATTTCAAAAATTATGGCACTGTGCATAATTGTTCCTTAAACGCTTTCCAAGCTCTACTTTGTCACTCTTGGGATGGGCTGCCAGCTAAAAAATTTAGGGGTCGTTCTCTTTGTGTTTCAATTTTGTATTTTGAGCTTTGAATTCATTTTAGATTTAGTATTTTGAATGTCCATTTTGAGATTGTTAAAAATGTGTTCTTTTTGACATTTTGAAAAATTGTTTTGAAAATACCCAAAACGTATTTTGAAAATTTTGGCTTGATTATAACTGAAAATTTTTCTTTGTAAATTTTTAACTTGTTTTCAAAAACGCGTTTTCGAAAATAGGAAAGATAATGCATTTTCACTGTTTTAAAAAATCGAAAACAGAAAACGATTTGAAAATGATAAAGAAAACATTCCTTGATAAAGAACAGCAAGGAACTCTACTGGTATAAGTGGATGAATAGAAAAGAATACTTAAGACATACTTGAAAGATGATTTTTATACTTGAAAGATGATTTTTTCTTAAAATATTCAAGTGACGGTCCCAAAAGGTTAAAGAATCCCAAGGGAAAAGTATTCCCAACCCAAACCATAGAAGAAACGACATTTGGCGAGGGCGAGGGCGAGGGCGAAGGCCCACGTAGGAGGAGGAAAAAGTAATGGTTTATCAAAGTATGAGATTGGTAGAATGGCTTCTTCTACTACAAGGCAAAAAGGTATGACAAAGACATTTTACCAAATTGAAATGCGATAAGCATGATTGGTCTGCAAGGGAATGTAAAATGTTTTTAGGAATAGTGACTTAAACTTCACCCTTTGTCTAAGCAAACTACCCCCCTCTTGTGTTTCTTATTTCACTCCATCCTTTCTTTCACCTACAACGAGCCACACCCACTTCTCGAAATGGGATGGCTGCAATCCCTCTTCTCTCCGTTGAAGAAACTGTGGTTTCGTCTGCATTCTGCTCAAAAGAAGAGTAAGCTATCCACTTTAACAATCCCTTGCTTCCAATTTTCGTTTCGGTTTCATGACTTTTCTTGCTAGTTCAATGCTATCTACTTCAAATAGGCATCAGTAACCTTTATTCTTCTTCCCCATTCTTTCAAATAGAAGCCCACATCATCTCTATCAAATTTCATCCTCTTCATATTGTGCATTTCCAGGGTTTACTAAGGGCATTTATGTAGCTAAAACTCGTTGACATTTTCACTATTGATTTTTCAGGTAGAGGGATATATATACTGTACGAGGATGTCAAGTCATGCCCATATGAAGACGTGCATGTTCTTTGGTCCATACTAGTGGAATCACATCCACGGGCATTGCCACCACCCAAATGATGTTCTGAATGTACACACAAACACGACAGGAAATGGGAGATTTACAGCAATGTATATAAGATAGAAAAATCTCCCAAATTTAAGTTTTGTTTTCACATTTTCAATTTCAATTTCTTGTGAGCGAGCTTATAGAATGTAATAAATTATTGATGTTTATTGTCACAGAAATATGAATGGTCACAGCATAGAGGAAAATAATGTGTATACATGAAGTTTCAGGTCAAACCTATTAATTTACTACTACTTTTCTGGGAAGATGAGTAGTTTGAGTGTAAAGTAATTATTTTCTAATTTTTTGTGGTTTCTTGTTGAGCTGTCGGTTTACAGAAGTAGGTAGCAGTTATATGGGTTCTTCACTCCTTTCAGAAGTTAACTAAAGGTAAGTTATGCTACAAGCAGAAAAACTCTCACAGACTTGTTACAGAATTCCGCTTGGCGCATTATCATTGGTTCTTGTCAAAAATCACTAACAAAAGGCACCACACAGGTGCTGCCAACGCAGCACGTGTGAGCTGCCTGTGAAAAAATCCCTATACGCAGGGAATAATCCAACTAAGGTTGAGTTATGAAAGCTACTGAATGGATGTGATAACCTAATTGATTTTGACGTCTATCCGCATAGCATTCATGTAATTAGGAACTCCCAAGGGTTTGGTTGTTCGCCCATTCAAGTGATACGTGAATTGGGTTTAGAATATCACGAGACAAGTTTGAACAACTTTGATGGTAAGTTTCATGATAAATAGCATAAATCACGAGGATATTTGATAATATCATCTACCATTATAAATTTATTTAAGGAAATGTTTTACACCAAACATCAAAAGGCTCTGCCCTCCAAATAGAAACAATGAGTTCATGAACGACTTGCAAAGCGTAGTTTGTTGAACAAATAATACCTCAGCATGATAACACAAATATTATTTGGGAATAATGATACATCACGGAAGTATGGCAAAATCTTCATCGTGACTTTTGCTGTATTGGGATAAAAATGCCATCCCGATTAGTCTCAATCTCCAGATCCTACATCAGAGAACATTTGAAGGCAACAACAAAAAAAATTTGAACAGAATTATAAGTCCAATCATTTTGTGGGCATCCAGAAATTGCAGGTTGGAAACAGTTCGGCAGCAATAGCTTTCTCTTGTCCGATTGGTTCTTTTGTATAAAAATCATCACTGTTAATACATAAATACGATCTAAAGGTTGGACAATTCCCAAAGCATAGATAATTGGGCAATACACTGTATCCAGAAATAATGAAACTAAGTCATTGATTGGGGAGAATTTATGAATGGTTTAATTTATATAGTGGATAAGTGGATAGTACTTGTAGATCCATTGGAATGTGTGATTAAAAATAAAGTTTGACAATTTATAAATGATTTATAAATTTTGCCAAACGAAGACTACAAGGTAAAAAGAAAATCTGGATTTTTAACCCAAAATGTTCTATTATCGATGCATTCAAATTTGTTAGATGACAAAAATATGAAATCATATAACAATATATTTTTAAATATGAAAATTAACAAAAGGATGTGATCAGAACAAAAAAAATAAACAAAATTGAGAGGATAGAGCAGTTTAAATTAAAAAACATGATCAAATATGATTGCAAAGTTGATTCAGACTTTTCCTTAGAAAATTATTTAAAGGAAGAACTTACATGTTTACAAGGCAGCAGAAGAGAGGCGTTCAACCACACCCGGTAGCCATTCTTTGAAGTATGCTTGGCTATCAATCTCTGCATGCGACAAGGCACCTAGAGGAGTGACAGTTATCTGCAATAGGAAAGGTGAAAGATAAATCAATTTGGAGCGGAGCTCCCTCTCAAAAGCAATCACACGATGTAACTTACATATCCTTCTTGAAGGGAACAGTAGTCTGTATCGCCATCTTCCACTTGTAATGCTATGACCTAAAAAATTACAGTAGTTTGTTTCCTATTAAAAATCGCTAAGAGGTAAATAGTAAGTGGTGAACCACAAGTAGATTCATGATGATATAACTTTAATCTTCCTTGTGCTGAAAAAGATAGTGGTACCCAGTAAGTAGCAGGCAATCATTAACAAAAAATCGACAAGCAAGCAAATGATAAACAAAATCTTTGAACTAAATAAAACAAACATGAAATGTTCAGAGAAACTATCAAATCTTAATTTTTACTTTTTCAAAAGAAAATTATCTTGTCTGAATTTATGATCTCAAAACTATACCAGAGCATTGTATAGATCACTAAGCAAATAAAATAAGGGAAAACTTAATCATAAGTATCTCCTAGTTGATTAGTAAGCCCTGTTTAGTGTAGCTAATAATTAGATTTTGATAGAAGTTGATAAAAGTAGTGGATCGCATGAAATGTGTTGTTAAATTCAATTGTTAACTTTGACTTAGATTTTTATCAAAAAATTTAGCTACACCAAACAGGGGATAAATAATACCTACAGGCCCCAGTTGAGAAAAATAGAAACAAATCCCACAACATACAGCTAACTCATTATCCAAAGTACTTAAATGTATAAGTATAAGAAGATCAATTGGTTTTAAAAGAGATGTTTTTATTTTTTCTTTTAGCTTGATCAGCCTGAACTCAAATTAGAAATAGGTTAATATCAGTCTAATACTCAGAAACCAACAGATATATTAACATTCCATACTATCCATATCCCTATATTAGCAGTTCATGAAATATTACAATGCATATGAATGAGAATCAATTAACAAAATGGTGAAACAAGAGAAAATTAAGGTTAGCAATCTAAGAAATAAAGACAGATTATTTGAAAACAATTCAATAATTGACTAGAATTTAGAAAAACCACTCAGTTCCATGTAGTATTCAGTTGTAACGAAAAAAAAGGATGTTCCAGCAAAATGTACGAGGTAGAAGAGAAAGAAATCACACTTCTCTGTTGAATAGAAGCAGGTTATTAGGTGTACTGAGAGCATCTGATTTATTATATGAAGATGAATTTGATTCCATAGTCATAGTTGATAACATTTTCGCTCCTTGGGCATCTGATCCAACTTGCCTCCATCCCAGTTTCACGATACTCTTGCCTTGCGTCGTCAGTCGATAACACTGTTGGAGTACCAAAAACAACATTCAACATCCCCTTCTTTACATTCACGCAATGAAAAGAAACATGTTAATCAAGCAAGCTACATACTTGATAAATTTAATATTAAAGGATAGGGAAGGAGTGATCTTGTTGCGATGAAAATAACTGTATCAATAAATCAGAAAAGCACAAATTTTCATGATAGTGAAAAATCCATAGGTTTAACAGACATGCAAGAGGCAAACAGACGAGAAAAATGCAAATTTTCTACTATTTCACATTAATAATGGTGAGAATAAAGCAGTTGCACCACCAAAATGCACACACATTATAGGGTTCTTCATGTTTGCAACACCTTATCTCAATCATTTGAGTTAAAAGAGAGTGTTGCCAAAGCAAACCAGCAAATTACCTTATGATTGCGGACATCTGTTGGCACATCTATATTCAGAAAACAGTTTAGAGGATAAGTTTTTCTCTTAATTTCAGACAAAATGGCAATAATAATGGGTATGCAAGCCTCCGCAGCCAGTGTAAAATCATCAACATTACTCCTACCTCCTGCCCTGAAATTCAGAAATCAAAGTCATAACATTCAACTTCTTCAACAATCCCATTGTTGCAAGAAAATGGGTACAATAACAATTGATTGTAGATCAATCGGTAGACTACATTTAATCCATCTTCAAAATATATGCAGCAAATATCCTTTCTATAATCTTAGTGAACTTTATTCACCGATTTGGCCCACCCACCTATGGCATCAGACACTATGCAATTCACACTCTGAATGTTGATGTAGTCACTTCTAGACTACGAAATTATCAGCTTCAATTCAAGTTCTTTTTTTTTTCTATATATATTTTTCATTTATTTATCATAAGACACTGTGTCCCTGATGATGTCTTTATAATAAGAACATGACTATTTATTTTTTATCATAGATCAACATGAGAACGCTGAAGTCAAGTATAAAAAGGGTGACCTATAGCCCCTCCACAGCAGTAGGCAATTTGATAGAGCAGTTCATCATTCATTATATTCACAACTTCTTATATAAATGCAACATTTGAACCTTCAGTACAATTAGAATACAGTATTGAAAGACACCCTTGTTTATTTATGCCAGATATATTTCTACCCGAATGAAACTTTATGGATTTTTGGAAACTCAAATTGAATTGATTTATTCTTGAAATTTAAGTCAATGGGGTTATGATTATTCATTTCATATTAGAGTAGGCATAAACAAAAATTTACCAACATCAATGCTCTAAGACAAACAGTGTATACATACCAGTCGTATGATAAAGAGACAGAAGGTAAACCATTAAAAAATGCTTCCCGAGCCCCAGCAACTGTTCCTGAATAAACACTGCATTTACCAAAATATATTTAATCAACAGATACACAAGCACAGAACAGTGACTCTGATAAACATTTGATAACTACTCTGCTGATAATCAATTCCTGGTTTAAGGTAACTTAAGTAGACACCGAAGCTATAATAGATATTGAGAATGTTCAATTGAAACCATAAATGTTTTGCTTAGTAGTCAAATCTCTTGTACAAGTGACATGTATCCACATCCTTGAGTGGTATCATATATATCTAAACCAGGTATCAGGGATACAGATATATTAACGTAAATATCATGCAACATCACATTGCAGCACTTCAACAAGAACACGCATGGAGAGAGAAACTATAGAGCACTCATAAGCGACACGGATACTACACAGCATGACATATAACTTATCAAAAAGGAGTGCATAAGTAGTATTGGTGTCCATTATATATGGACACCAACATGCCAAAATCAGGGAGTGCCATGCTTCACATAAGAGAAAATTTTGGAGCAAGCACTAGATAAGAAGTCATCTCATCTACAAAGATGCAGAGGCCAAAGGTAGATAACGCTACTAACATGTGATAACCACAGTTGCTGCCCATGTTAATGCCACTGATTACCTGCAAAACAGATATTGGAGCGTGAGAGTATGGAAGTAACTCTTTCTTTATCGAAATAGAGCACAACACTAGAGATTATAGGACAGAGGACAGTTGCCAAGATATAGTTGTTCTTCAAAGCGAAGCGGAAAAAACTTAAGAACAATTATTTGCCCAAACATTACCCTTCAATGTGCATCAACATTCAGGCACTGTACAAGGATGAAAATATATATCTTGTGTGCCATCAAGATGAAGGCATATTGCTCGAGATTTGAAGGAAAGAACAGAAAAATGAAATAAAACAAATAAAATCACCAAACTATTCCAGATGATGCAAAATAATTACCAGATCAGGTACTGAAGGGAAGAGACCTTTGGAAATTCCCAAAGATGTACAGTCAGCAGGAGTTCCTGAAAAAATAGAAGTCATGAAAAAAATTAGCTGTACAAAAAAGTTACGCATATCTCCGAGCTCAAAAGACAAGAACTTGTTACAGAACATATATGTCTTTCATCAAATAAATAAAATGGATCAGATTATCAATTATCTGTGTTGGAAACTGTATCATACTATTTTCCTACTGTAATATGGATAAGCATAGATTTGCGCAGTGAATGAATTGAAAACAAGGTTGATACGGTTCGTAATGCACGTGCATCACTTTATGCACCCTGAGGAGAGCATGGGCAGACGTGCATGGCTAGCTCCTTTTATTTAATTTTGGTTGCTTGTTTTATTATTTAATTGGTTTAAAATTTTATTTAATTGAAGGTAGGAAGGTCATTTTATTGCTTGATAGGATCTTGATTAAAAGCTTTTCCCAAGGGTTTCTGGTTGGCTCAGTTTTTGTAGAATCAAATTTTAGAGACTTTTGGAGATTTTCCACATTCCTTGGTCCAATCTATGTATTCTAATCTAAGAGATTTTTGATCACGTGTCTCTTTTGTTTCTATTTACACTGCATCAGTTGGATAGTTGAAATATGACATAAATGCTTATAAGCTATTAAGTTGCACCAAGTACAGAATATAATTCTTTGTATTCTTAGCATGAAGATTGTGTTATTTTGTATCTAAAGCATGATAGAATCAAAAAGACCGCGTTGAATGACAAGGAGATGCAATATTTGGCACATGCACGATCTATACATAATACGAATAAGTTCCCCCCCCCCCCCACATTATAATGCAAAAAATGAGGATAAACAGAAAATTAAGCTGAGATTTTGAACCATCATGTTTGCATGCAAAACAAAATTTAATTTCATCTTTTCATATAGTGAAACAAGAAGAATCTATAAAAATGCAGCACAGTATATTCTTCACTTGAGTGCTTTCAAATTAAGCTGCACCAAGTGCATTTTTTATTCTCAACATGAAAAGATGCAGTATTATGGAATTCAAAACAATCGTTGCCAAGGAGATGCAGAATTTAGCATCTGCATATGGATTCGAGTAGAATTCAAAATTTGAGGAAATAGAGAATTTATTTGAGATTTTGAACCATCATGTTTGCAGGAAAAAATGTTAATCTCCACATATTTTCTGACTATATTATTTCATACCTGCATCTTTATTATTCTCCATTTGACATGAGCTAATACATATGCCAGTCACAACATACTTTCAACAATATCTACACGATTCCCCATACAAACTTTATAATTATTCAAAATATTCTCAACAACGCTGCAATTCTAACATCTTATTCAAAATATTATCAACCACATTGCTATTCTAACATCATTGTATATATCCGTAGACAGAATAAGCTTAGTATTCCTAGTTGCTGATCACGGATTAATCGGATATATAACCACCTTATTAACCTTTTCGAAAGGGAATAACCCCTTGGGGTCGAGCACNGTAGACAGAATAAGCTTAGTATTCCTAGTTGCTGATCACGGATTAATCGGATATATAACCACCTTTCCGGTGGCTCGGTTTGTTTCTAGATAAGCAAAAGCTTCATTAACCTTTTCGAAAGGGAATAACCCCTTGGGGTCGAGCACCGGCTTCACCTTCCCACTCTCCAAAAATTAAATTGAGGTTTTGGAATCATCATTTAGCAGGCAAAGCGTTAATTTCATCCCTTCATATAGTTGGACAAGAGATATCCGTAAATGCAGCACTAGATGTATTTCTTCACACAAGTTCTTGTGAATATTAAGCTACAACAAGTAAAGACTGAAGACCAATGAAATACTGAGTGGTTGCTTAGCAGGACAAGAATGGAAACCCAAAAATATACCACTTAAAGGTCTCCATGTATCTCAGCACATTCTGGTACAAACAGTCATATCTTCAACTTATGCAATTTTATGAGGTCACACAGGAATGATTGAAACAGGACAAAAAGTTGTTATTTTTTGAAATAGAAAATCAATTTTGGTGCATTCCCAAAAAGATAATAACATTCAGGCAAAAGAAGAAACGTCTAATGCAATTTTTCTAGCATTATTTATTATAATCAACTGTACTGTTTATATTTCTTCAATTTCCTTCCTTCAAAAATTTTGATCCTTCTTTTATACGTCAAACAATACCTTTCTTTTAAGTTTTTGAAACACAGACAAAGGAAGTATACATGATAGAAAATTAGTGAAAAATGCAACTGACCAGAAACTGCAAAAGCAGTTGCACCACTGATTTCCACTGGCTTAGCGGAAACAGAATTTCGCCAAGTGATACTATGACTAAAAGCAGATTTTTCACTGAAAAAGAAACAGAAACATGTAAGAAATAACAATGAAGCATCACCTTGTAGATATTTCTTAATTGGATAAATCTCAGATAGTCACTAATCTAGATTGTTATGAACAGAGCATCTGATAAGATCACAGACGAAAAGCGATACGATCACTAAATGCTTACGAAAGAAAGCTAGACAAAAAAAGGGAAATTGAAAGCCCGAAATTCTCCAAAAATAAAAATAAAAAATCAAATCTTTGCTTTTAAAACAATCAGAAAAATAAAGTAAATTACGTTTCACCAAATAAAAGAAAAAATCCTAAAAGTAAAGGTTGGAGAAAAACAAGCTAACACACTTGTGAACATGAAAGTTCAAAAGTAAACTCAGATTCACATTACTCGAGCTAAAACTACTAGACGAGCTAAATTATATACCAATGCATGCGCTGCACATTCAGCAAGCATGTCCAGGAAAAAGTGAGTGATATGATTTTTTATTTCTTTTTATCAGCTGATTTGCAACTCAAAACCAACAATGATCACAAAAAATGAAAATCAAAAATCAAAAGTAAAGAGAGTGAACATGATAGATTACATAAAATTGCAAATGCACTAAAAACTAGCGACAAATCAGAAAATTAATGACAAGACTTTAAAACCGAAAATATTAAAAACAGCTACAATCACGTACCAAACTACACATACTTTAATGGACCGTATCACCAACCAAAGAACTAGAAATGACTTTCATGAAATACAAAAGGTCTAAATTGTAGCTATAATTCAAATTCTCTTACCCGGGAAAATTAACATAAAAAACAGAAAATAATGAACTGTAATTGCATATAGAAACTCACACAGATAAATATGCGATTATATGCAGTAGATATAAACTAAATGTATATACGTACGAGTCAGGAGCACAGACGAGGACTTTGAAGCGATTGGAAGAGACGAGGACGCGGACGAGAGCACGCAAGCCGGGGGCGTCAATTCCGTCGTCGTTGGTCACCATCACCGTCGGCCGATCGCCGGAGCACGTGGTGCTATTAAGATTAATCTCCATTTTTCTTTTTCTTTTTAATTTTTGTCCAGCAATGCAGATTTATTTTTTTTTTTGTTTTGTGCGCCTAAGAGACAAGGCGGCTAGAGAATGTGATTTAGAGAGGAGATACGACGGCGTTTGATATCGCAGATTATGTGCTGTGATAGAACGAATGTTGGGAATATGCTTTGAAAATAATTATTTTATTATATGCTTTGAAAATAATTATTGTGTCCAATAAAAATTAACTAATTCTTGGAAGACGGTTGACTTTGTTTGAAGTTAGTTGAAATGTATGACGAGGGCAAAAATGGAAATAAATACAAAAACATTTGAAAAATGGCTTAAGCCCATGTTTGGTAGATATTAGAATCAAATTTAGTAGATTTTGATAAAAATTATTAAAATGTATAGTTGAAAAGTTGTGAATTCCATAAATTTTGTGACTAAAATTAAATATTAATTTTAACTTAAATTAAAACTTATATTTTAATTCATACCAGATGAATAGACTAAGCCTATGTTTAACAATCATTATTTGAAAATTCTATTTTCCACATATTCATTTTTAATCACACATTCACATAATAAAATATCATACACATAAATCCAAAAATTTCTATACTTTTTAATTATACATTTTCCTAAAATCACTATTCCAAATATTTTTTTTTCTTGGATTATAGTTGTCAAACAGGGCTAAGTACAGTTTGATATTGATTAAAATCAAATTTTAATCTAAATCAAAGACAAACAGTCAATATTAATCACATATTTCATTGGTCTCACAACTTTTCAACAACACATTACATCAATTTTTATCAAAATTTACTAAAAATCTAATTTTAATCCCCATCAAACAACCCCACTTTTTTTTTATTAGGTAAGAATGCATGTGATTTGTAATGTTGTGAATTTTGTTTATATTAAAGAAATTTTTAAATAATAATTACAAAAATACAACCATATTCAAAGCTTACATAAAATAAAACTTTGATAAAAGTTCATCTAAATGCATAAATAAAAGTGCAAGAGATAAGATGAGAAGATAAGAGTAAAATATTGAATTAATTTTGGCCGAGTCAGGATTGGATTAAAACTTTTATTGGACTTATCTATAATATATTAAAAAAATAAATAAATAAATTACACAATTCTTGAATTAGCCTAATGCTATGCCTAAAAAGCAAAGCTTGATATCGTGTAATCTTTGTATCTTTGTTACTTTAAAATCCATTATGTTCATATTTTTTGTCCAAAAAGCAATCATATTGTACATTTACATTTGATAATTAAAGAATTGGGAATGATATCTAATATGTATAAATTACAATAAAAAAAAATGCTATTGAAAATGATACATTATATTAAAACAATGCTATAAATATTAAAAAAGTTATGATGAAAAAAAATGCTATTGAAAATGTAATAATGACGATTAAAGAATGTTATTAAAACCAAAATTATAACGGAAAAAAAAAATGCTATCAAATTAAGAAAGATTGCACGAAAAGAATGTTATAAATACTAAAACCATGACGATAAAAAAATGTTATGTAAAAGTTTTTTATATTACTTTATAATAGCATTTATAAAATGTTATAATACATGTATGACTTTTAAGAACAACACCTACAATAGCATTTCGAAAAATGCTATAGAACACGATAGATAGCATTTTTCGCAAGCTATAGATGATTAGCTCATGTTTGTCTACTATTATTCCAAAAAATTGTTTGCTACAATAAGATTTTCCACCACACATTCACCCAATAAAATATTTTATACACAAACCATAAAGTTACTTTTTCAACCACACATTCTCCAAAAAAATAATATTTATTACTTTATTTTTCTCTCAATAATGGGAGACAAACACACCCTTAATAAGTTGTTGTGTCATATTTCTTATCTGAAGTGATAAGTAGTAAAATCCTATATGCCAATGTGTATAGGAAGATTTGTGTCTTTGTTGAATCAAATTGAAACAACTTAGATAAGAGAATCTATTCCTACATGTAAAAGATTAAGAAGAATCATAAGAATTATCATCCCACTAAAGTTGAGTGCGACAGAATAGGAATAATAGATAATCTAAAAACGATATCCATTCATATTTCACGAACATTTAATAAAAATCTTATACTTCTAAGAACTATGGAATTTAGAAATATCTTCAACGTGCTAAAATATAATATTGATTAATTGTTAATCGTCTACGTGACTCCAATAATAAAATTAATTTCCATTTTTGGTTTCCATGATTACCATCACAATTTTTCTTCTTTATTATTTTCTCAAACAACAACAACAACAACAACAACAACAACAATAATAATAATAATAATAATAATAATAATAATAATAATAATAATGCCCGTTGTCAAGCCACATAAAGTGACTTCAAGTTTCTGTCATCGAATACACTTGAAGTCCAAAACTTACCCTATCAATTTGTATATGGACCAAGAAAAAAAAACTCCTACTAACAATAAATAATTGGAAAAAGATCTTGAAAATAAATAATTGAAAAATATACTCCAACCATAGATTAGTTGAACAATCTTGAAAGTAATTAAGTGTACATGAATTTGAAGAATTAATTTACACCTAGATTAACTAAATGATCTAGAAAATACATTAAAGTGTACACGAACTTAAAAAAATAATTTATACTCTATATTACATGAATATTCTTGAAAATATAGAAATAAATTTGATTATTTGAATAAAGTCCAAGTACAATGCACTGATCGTCTCATGGGATAAAAAGATTGGTATTGAAATATTTTAAGTACAATTGGGATATTATAATTTTTGTTGTAAAATTATATAATAATTAGTGATGGTTATTAATTATTATTTAATTTTATCATGATACTTAAATAAATTTTATTTATACTAGAAGAGTATATTCTATTCATATTATGACTCTCATTTTGAACCCTAAAAATATGAATTCATCGTTATAATGAAATAAACATTTGAGTTTTAACTATCTATTTCTTCTCTTATATATCTATCTTGTTCCTTTAATTTATAATTCGTCATCAGCATGAAGGAGCTCATCCAAAATAGAGATAAATTTTGATATCAACGGTGCAGAAAATTTGTAGAATCTAGATAGGGTGCTCACATGTGATCAAGCATTAATATTTATGCGCTTTATGGCCAGATCGTCGTGAAACTTGGAGAGCATGTTCACAACTTATTGTTCTTCTTATTCAACGCTTCATTTGTAAGAAATATCTATGTGAACAATAGTGAATCTTTAAAGTACCACAAAATTTTTCGAGTTTACATCTCGGAAGAATACGATATTTGTCAACTATTTAAGGTTATAAAGATTTCAAATTCGAGTGGTAGTTTATGATATTTCTATTACATTCATAAAGTTTTTTAAATCTGTCAAATTTAAGTAGTTTATTATTATTATTATTATTATTATTATTATTTGTGGAATCTTATGATTTCATATTCAACGATTTCAATGCTTCTGAAGAAGTATAAATTTATATTATATATTGTAGCTCTTAGAAAAAGCACAATTATAAATTGTTCTTCAAAACCCCCAAATCTAATATACTTCATCATTTGATAAGTTCTCTAGATAAGTTAATCTTTTTAATTTAATGATTTGAATGTTCTCGAAAGAAGTATAAATTTATGTTATATCATATTATGTGAAGAATATTATATTGTTACCATTGAAGAATATTTTGTTAGTTTCGAAGATTAACTTTATACAAATATAAGTTTTATACATGTATTAATGCTTCTAGAGAAGCATAATTTATATACAAATAATTCATCATCCTAAAAAATATTGTGTTATTTGAAAAGAACGACTTTATTCATATTGGTGTTTCAAATATAATATTATTGCTCCTCAAGAAGTATAGCATTATTAATATCAATATTATGAAAGAAAGTGATATTGTTGTTTATGTAGAATTGTAACTTAAATGTTAAAATATTCAAGAAAAATATTTTATTGCTACCAAAGAATCGTAATTTTAATTATTGTTCTTCTTGAAAAAGTAAAAGTTGAGAATGCCAATATTCTAAAATAATAATAATGTTGATGTACTCGAGAAAGTGCTTCAATGAAATTGTCATCATTCCCTAAAAGAAAAAAGAAAGAAAGCTCGAAGCTAATATTAGTACAATTAAAGTAAATTCTATATTGAACCATAAGTTCAATAACTATAATATTTTGTTATTTGACATGTCTAGTTAGAATATTACTGAATCAATAATGATATGAAATGAGAATTCAAATGAACATTTAAAGAAGAGCTAGAAAATTCTTTGATACCATGAATTTACGTACAACGCTTTTTCTATATCATAAATTGATCATTGACCATCATTAACTAAGGGTTGGACTAAGTCTCTATAAACTTGAAATAACAATGGTTATAAAAGGGGTCCCATCATCCTCTATGTTGATTATGTAAATATAATTTGTATTTAATGAATACATTTACTAAATGATTGCATGGTGTTTTTAACTTGAAATTTACAAAATTGCTTGTTCAAATTTTAAATATGAGCATAATTTTAAAATTATGAAATCAAGTCTCTGCATCTTATTAATATTAATGAGCCTAAATCTCAATATTTTTATAAGTATTAGTTGAGATGCGATAAATAGTTTAATACTATTGTTATTTAAACGCTTCCAATTAATTTTTAAACCATTATTATTGACAGTAACTACTTTCCATTTGTGTCTAGATAATGTTATTAATATCATGTCAACATCAAAATTCTCCCACCATATATGGATTATGGTTCGAAGTCTAATATTTTCATCTGATAATTTTTTATAGTGCAATATATGTACAACTGATCTACAACAACACATTGATATGACACTAAACAATATCTAGAATACGTATCTAGTTTAAACTCTTATGCAATTTGACTAGACAATTTTATTAGCATTAGGGGGAAGATTTAAGAAGCTGAAAATTATATACATAATGCAACATCATCATCATCATCATTATTATGTAGATCGTCGTAGAGTAAAATTTGAACCAAAAGTTTAAGACATAATTTATTTAGATGTATTTATTGATTAAAAAGATGAACAATATCTCGCACGCTGTTTTAAATGCTCAAACTTGAATTGACGTCATGGGAGAACAATTCACTATCATTTTATATGGAAAATCTATGACATGCTTGAAACGTGATAATATTCGATTGTAAGACAAAAACCTTCAACAGACAGGGCAAATAAGGAATATTATCTCATTTAGAAGCGTATACTCTTAGAAAATATGTCAGTATAACTAATTATAAAACTCCAAAAAATATTGAAAGTGAAGATATCTCAACAAGTTATGTTGTAATGGAAAAGAGAGATAATTGAAAGAAAAAAAATTGTGGACAATACTTTGTACATAATGTACCGCTTAATATTATAAATAGTAAGGATATCAAAATAAAATCGTCTAAGTATATTGATCCAATAAACTATTGGCCAAACAAAAGAATGTAATCCTAGATAAATTAAATTTATTAGAGAACCCTTAAATTTCTGGAACTAACATCTAATGGTAAATACTTATGTGAAAAGTAAATGAGAAAATGAAGATTTAACATGTAATATACGACTTGGAACACAATAAATTTCCTAAAGACTTGCATTACTATGTAAATTATCTTGTGGTGGATGCAATTATAAGTACATATCTTGATATCCTAATGATGCATGAAATTTGAAATGCGCTTATAGCCAACTCATCTAACATGGTTATTAATATTATTTTTGAAAGATTTAATATGCATGAAGCATATAACTCAATTGATATTTTATTGAAAGGAATAAATACACTTTGTACTCTTTTCTTGATCAAGATTTTATCCCATTAAGTTTTTCTGTCAAAGTTTTTAATGAGATAACTTTCATAGCGTATTTAAAAGAATAATATACTTTTTTTCCTTTATTATGATTTTTCTCACATGATTTTCCCTAATAAGATTTTAACAAAGTATATTTTGTGTAATGAATATTCAATACCTTCGAGACTTTTACCCTCAAAATAATATTTCTTATCTGTTACAAGTTATGTTCGAGATTCCTAAAGAGAACAACAAGATCCATTTTGTTATTACAGTCACCAAATATTGGTAAATATCTCATTTGAAGATGATATTTCTTTACAACTATAATAAGATAACATGAAATATACTTTACTAGAATTGTAATATTGAAAACATTGATATATGACGTGGATTACTCGATACAAGAATTTTTATTTTTTGAAATCAGGGTGAATATGTGTACTCTTTTTCATTCACTCAAGTTTGTTCAATTGGATTTTCTTGATAAAATTTGAACGAAGTGGCATTTGTTACTCAAATTTTGTTATAATTATTTGTACTCTTTTTCTTTCGATTGATAAATTTCATTGGATTTTTGCCAAACTATATTTTAACGAGATAGTTATTGTTCAAATAATCATCAAATGGGGTGTATTGATAAATTATGGAATATTATCGATGATTATCTAATCTTATCATGATATTTAGATAAGTTTGAATTCTTTAGAAGATTGTATTCTATTCAAATTATAACTTTCATTTTAAACCTTATAAATATGGGTCCATCGTTATAATGAAAAACACACTTGATTTTTGACTCTCTATTTCTTCTTATATATCTCTCTTGTTCCTTTAATTTTGTAACAATTCTCATATCATACAACTTTCATATATTACATTATAGTTTATAGACGAATCAACTCAAGTTTGCGAGTTTTTTCAAACTTATTTCTGTTTCTAATATATAAATCTTCAACTTATCAACAAATAGTAATAGCATTCGATTTCTAATTATCCAAAACAACTTTTTAAACAAAAAAATAAATTGAGTAGAATAACATAATTTAGCCCCTATTTGATGGTCATTATTGTATAAAAATGATATTTTAAATATTGATTTTTTGGAGAATATATAGTTAAAAAGCGAAAAAAAAAGGTTTTTGATTTACCTGCAAAAAAATATTTTATTGTTTGAATATGTAATTAAAAATGAGTATGAGAAATAAATTATTTTATTTTAAAAGAGTCAAACAGGGGTTATCTAACAAATTAATAACTTTGATTAAATAATATATTTGACTGGTTTCAACCTGGGATAATATGCTAAATTAATAGTTGGTAAAAATTTTAAGATAATAAATTATAGAAAATTCAACTAGATCCTAAGAATTATATAAATTAATATTTATCTAATAAATAGTTCTTATTAAGGATGTCAATTTGGCTCGCCGATTCGAGCCACCTGTTGCTCAGCTCGAAAAAAGGCCGAGTTGGGCCGGCTCGAGGCTCGGTAGAACTTAGCCGAAGCTCAAGCCGAGCCCCATTTTGGGAAATCGGGCCGAATCGAGCCGACCCATGTGGCCCATATAAAATTTAAAAAAAAATTGAAAAGGAAGGGAGAAAGAGTGTTATATATTAAAAAAAATAAAAATCAACAGGCCCGTTGAGGCTTCAGCCAAAAGCTCGGACCGGCCCGTTCAGGCCCGAGCCTCAAAATTTTTTTCGAGTCTTTGCTTGACTCGGGCCAAAAAAGCCTGAACCTATGTTGTTTGGATCCAACCCGAACTTCGAATTTCGACTCGTGGCTCGACTTTGCTCGTTGCCCCCCCTAGTTCTTAGGATTCAACTAGGATATATTATTGAAATATGACTCAATCATTGTTTCTTTCTTCTTGAAATTGATGTCACTTTAATTCTTATCTCTAACTTGGCTTAAATTGGTGGTGTGGGATGAGGAGCCATTGTTATATGCGTGATGTGTTGTATTTTCACATACAAGTGAAACAAAATCAAAATGTTCTTAAAAGTAGAATTATCATCAATTATTTTCAAATTAATTAGAAGGAAGATTCACATATTATATATATCATTCGAACTTCTCTTTCCACAAGTATGATATTTGTATGATTTTGTTTGTCGTAAATCTTGCATAAAAAATAAATTAGAAGATGAATAAAAAACAATTGTCATAGATTTGTCCTACATGTAATAAAAGTAAATAAGGAAAAAAAAATATTTCTTCTATTGACAGTGTCAAAAATTATACAAACTAATATAGAAAATATATATTATTTTCTCTATTTATCAAATATCCTATTAAGTAATCGTCTTTGTTTGTGAGGTAGTTTTCATTTGGTTGGCATTCAAAAAACATTTTGCTTCTAAGTTTTCTTATCTTGTTTCTCTTCGTAATTTCAAATGGAGATTTTGTGTAGTTTGAAAGAGAGTATTCTTTGTTAAGGATAATATAAAATTGAAAATAATACTCATCATCAATCAAGTGAAAATAATACTCATCATAATAGTCACGGATATAGACAATCAGCTAAGGACAAGGATCATCTCAAATATATTTAATTGCAATTACTCGAATAGATAGAGATCTATTATAACTCAAATTGTAATTGACAAATTACAGTTTATCCTTCATGTATCTTATCTCTTTTGTTACACTATAAAGACCTGAATTCAACTCATTTTACATCATTAGGATCATTATTCACATATTATTTTCACTTCATGTTATCGTAGCATTCAAAACTCTCACGAGTTCATCGCTAATAGATTTTTCGACATCTACCTCCTATGTCCTTTAAGGTTTCATTCTTCTCTTAAATACACATTCCAAATCCAACTTTATCACCACCTCTTTGTTCGCCCAAGAATAACTAACCAAGAGGGAGAGGGAGAG
>CAIGRN010116334.1:0-33062 GCA_903798345.1 Fraxinus anomala
TTTTTTTTTTTTTTGATTGATGAGATTTTGATTCAATCAAATCTCATCACATCATTTATTAATAAATAAATCTGTAAGTTGTGATTTACATATAGCACAACCGATATAAAAAGTTGCAAAAATATTCATTGAAGTTGTTACGAGTGAATTTAGGTGCAACATCAATTACTTCGATAGTTTAGGAAATTAGTAATCTTGATGTGTAATTTATGAATTAAATATGTATAGTTCTCCAGTAAACCCTAAAATGTTAATTAGAGAGAAATCTCACGAAGCAAAATTTAAATTATAACTATGTATGAATCAAACTGAATAATACATTTGCCGATCACATTAATTATGAACTACGTGTTTAGTAATTTGGATTAAGAAACATTATACAGTGTTAAGGAATAAAATCTTATTCATGGTAGGGTCGAGTACAATTTATAATTATACATATTGTACTTAATGTCGTTATTTAGATAAGTTAAATTTGAAAGTGAAAGCACCAAATTCAACACGACTCGAGTACTTTTTACTTTTAGCTTCTATCCTATGCAGTCCACACAAAATTGCGACTTTTTAAATAGAAAATTGACCAAAATATTCCTTTATTATTATTGTTCCACACATTCCTTGACATATTTTCCTAACAATTTTGGTGAAAAGTAGGTGGAGATTAGGTGTGGATCATGACATTTTGGTAGCCAATTCCACTTGAATATTCAAAAGCACATTTTTCTTCTTAAATACACATGCTTTTCTCTAAAGAGCTCGATTATTGAAGACTTGAAGTTTGATGCCTATTAAGTAATTTTATGATGTGAGAATTAAATGACATCGTACAATTTATTCATACTCTACATTATTATCTTGAAGTGGATATCTTGGTAATATTTTTTTAAAAATATGTCCACTGATTAGACATTACTGTCCCCTAAATCTAAAGATTTGTCAATAAATAAGAACGCATAACGAATCATTAGGGTTATTGCATCTTCTTTTATTATCATTTTTTTCCCAAAATTCTATCCAACCACATATTTTGTAAAATTCATAATTTTTTTCATGCTTTTCAACTATAAATTCTCAAAAAATAATAAAATCATTTCACTTTAAAAAAAAATCTCTCCAAAACAAATGCTAAATCTGTATAAATAAGGTATTTTTTATTAAGATTTGAGATCTCATCTTAAAATGTCAACTTTTTTCCATTTTTGATAATCGTTCTTTCAAAATTCTTTTTTGTTTTCCATACTCATTTTCAATCAAACATTCCGACGATAACATATTCTTCACATCAATTCAAAACTTTTTACTACTTATATTAATCACACATTCTTCAAAAATTTAATATTAAAAAACTCATTCTAATTTTGAAACAATGGTCATCAAACAAGGATTAAGAGAAATAGACCAAAACCCTTATAAATTGTCCAATATTTTCATCGTTATTCGATGTGTTATTTTATCTCTTAACATGTCCCCACAAAATTGTGACTCATTTTGTTTAATTCTTAAACGGATCAAATCACTCGTTGGAGTTTAATGTATTCTAATATCATGTTAGCACTTGAGATTCTATTTTAAAAGGTCAACTATATTAATAGGAGTAGTACAAATCATTAAAAGTTGGTCTATATTTTTATCTTTATTCGATATGTACTTTTATCCTTAACATTTTTTTCTACTTATTATGACTAAAAAATAGTAAATATTAGAAAGACATATTCCTATCAATAATTATATCTTGAATTACTTTTCCACCATATCCTGCACCCTTTAATAATTTGACTTACAGTGGTTATACTTATATCGTCATCACAATTTTCTTTTGTTTGGTCACTTTTTAATCATATCTAGGACTAGACATGTTATTCACGTGGTTTGAGGTGAATTTCATTAATTCGACTCCTAATTGGCCGCAAATTGTAGCATGCAGTCAAATTTTTGTGTCCGTGAAAAATTTATAGTGGTAAAGGTGATAAACTCCCCCAATGATGGTTATAGAACACACACTATCGTTAGCCCTAACATGATAAACCAATAAACTTATTGAAAGAACTGATCTCTTCAATCTATTCTGTGTGAGATATTGTTATTCATGGCATTGTTTCGATTCAAGATCGTAGAGGAGAAATTCTTTATGAGCTAAAAATTTATCATTTTCATGGGATTAAACCCGAGTTATTGAAGATATAAATCTTTGATACAAGATAAAATTATTTTTATTAGGAGAATATATAATTGAGAATAAATTTGAGGAATTTTTTTTTTTTTAAATAAGTTGGATTAAACAAACGCTTAATATGTTACTTAGTGGATGCCAGATGGTGGAAGAGCTATGCAAGCAGCATTAAAGTTATGTATTCTCAAAGTGCACATTCAACCTACTATGAGTTCTAATTATCTATAACACACGTTAAAGATGTGGGGACAACATCAGATTTGTAAACTCTAGGTGAATGAAAACAAAGATATTATAGCTCATCTTACACCAAAAGAAAACTGAAAATAACTCGTGGGGAAATCCAAATATGAAACTAGTATGTTCCATGCTCTGCAATGTGGTCCGTGCAAATAGATTTTTTTTCCCATATTATTTTATCAAATAATAAGAATCAATTATGTTACGACTTGCTATTAGATTCCCACGTGGTTTAGCCGGCCCTGGAGTAAAGTCCGAGACCCGCTACTCCTCCGAGGTGGGAAGTTCGAGACCCGCTACTTAATCCGAGGTGAAAAGTCCGAGGCCCGCTACTCAATTCGAGGTGGAGGGTCCGAGGCTCCGTCTAGCTAGTGATGACTCACGTACAAAGATCCTGAATTTATTATAGAGATCTCATTTTAATTATTGATGTGATCCTTGTAATGAATATATTTGTGTCTTGTCTTGTCAATAGGATGTAAGAGCATTAATGCTTTGAAAAGTTAGGAAAGTCAACTTGATGACTAGGACTTGATACTTCGGCCGAAGAGATGAGGTCACGTGTAATTTGATCCAAGGGTCACCATTCTAGTTGTAACCCTATAAATACCCTCACCATGTAAAAGGAGAGGAATAATGCAACTTTGAATATAAAAACACAATAAAAAACGCTTGGAGCAAATCCGAGTTCATCTTCTACAATATATTTTACTATTTACAACTATTGATCTATTTACAACATTCTCTACAATATATTTTACTCTTTACAATTATTGATCCATTTACATATCGATTGGTTCTTATCTTACAGTCGTAGTCCGTTAACCTTGCCGAAACCCGAACGGAAACATCTCGTGTCGTCTAGCTCATCACACGTCCATCTGGAGCAATATTGACCGTTGATCGACATTTACGTGTTGGATTTGGTATGCGCATGCACGAGTGAGCCCGATATCTATTGGCAACATTTTTTGGGGTAAACAGATTGGCGCCGTCTGTGGAAAGCCACACTATAACCACGAGTAACCTCGTGGAAAAAGCTTCCTGAAAAAATATTTTGGGCATCCCCCTTGAAAAAGGATTTGTTCCTGTAAAGAAACAAAAAGAAGCCCCTAGAGTTGAAAAATATTTGAGTTTTAGGCCGGAAAAGAGATGAATTCAGATGGAAACACCCCTCCCAGGCGTATGAGGGAGAATGACAATGAAGTCCTAGCCACGGCCACCCCTATGGGTCGGCGCCGACCTCACCACCATCACAGACAAGGTGGGATGAGGATGGCAGCTCAGCTTACAAGGGAAATGGAAACTATGGCAACCAATATGAGAAGCATTACCAACCAAAATTTAGCGATGCAAGAGATATTGAGGCAAATGCAAAGCCGACCCATCCAATTCCTCCTTACGCAGCCCAGACGTCGACAACATGAAATTCCAACGCCTAGGAATAGGCTTCGACCCCCACCTCCTGCGACATGGCAACCGGAGGAAAGGCAAGAACATGCCTCCCGTGTTGCCCCGCCCAGATATAGGCATCAAAGGAGAGATGGAAAGGCAGAGAACCAAACAGGTCCCATCCTCAAAAGGGGGAGGCCATTGACGAAGTGGCTTTAATAAGATGACCCCTGAAAAGGTTAGGTCGCTAAAGAAGTAGATGACTCCTTGAAAAGGGGAGGCCGCTGAAGAAGTGGATGACCCCCTGAAAGCTTCAGCAATTCAGCATCAGGGCTTCATCCTTACCCATGCTTCAATAATTCAACAAGTGCCTCACTATGCTTCAACGATTCAGCATGATGGCCTCATTTCTTGAATAAAAGAAGAGGCAGCATATTTTATAAGTTCTCGTTCTTTGAAAAAGGAAGAGGCAAATCGCTAGATGCTTACCCCTGACCTCGCAAGATGGTAATTCCTCGTCTCTCACTATCGTTGAGCCTAACTGTAAGACCTCGTCTATTCGGCCAGTTTATGAGACTCCGATAGTTCAAAATCTATTCAGGGGATATTTATTCCCTGCTTCGCCAGATGCTTATCCCTGGCTTCGCGAGATGTTTATTCCTCGCATTTAACTATCGTTGAGTTTGGCTGTAAGACCTCGTCATTCTGAGGCCAGCCTAACTGTAAGACCTCATCACTTTGAGGCTAGTCTATAATACTTCGATAGTTCGAGATCTATTCAGGGGATGTTTATTCCCCGCTTCGTCAGATGCTTATTCTTGGTTTCGCGAGATGTTTATTCATCACCTTTCACTATCTTTGAGTTCGACTGTAAGACCTCGTCATTCCGAGGCCATCCTAACTGTAAGACCTCATCACTCCGAGGCTAGTCTATAAGACTCCGATAGTTCGAGATCTATTCGTAGGATATCTATTCCCCGCCTCGCTAAATGCTTACTCCTTGCCTCACGAGATGATTATTCCTCGCCTCTCACTATCATTGAGCCTAGCTGTAAGACCTCGTATATTTGAGGCCTACTTATAAGACTTTGATAATTTGAGAACTATTCGCGATATGTTTATTCCCCACCACGCCAGATGCTTATCCCTGGTTGGAGACCTCATTCCTTGAATAAAGGAAGAGGCAGTCCACGTTCCTTGAATAAAGGAAGATGTGGCATTATCTTGGAATCCTCATTCAGGAAACAAAGTTTGCAATTTGTAAAATCAAATTTGCACAAGTTCAAAAATTATAAAGTACCTCCTATTGACAAAGATCAAAGGGGAAGCCTTTACATAGATGAATCATCCACCATGTAGGGAAGCGTGAGCACCTTGGAGGAGAGGATCAAGTCCATAAAAGGGACCACCTTGCCTGAACTCCTAGGCGTACAACACATGCCTCCCTTTGATGAAGCTGAACGTCAAGGGAGAAGTATTTGCATGGATGAACCATCCACCATGTAGGGAAGCGTGGGCGCCTTGGAGGAGAGGATCAGATCTATAAAGGGAACCACCTCGTCTGAACTCCGAGGCGTACAACACATGCCTCCCTTTGACGAGGCTAAACGTCAAGGGAGAAGCCTTTGCATGGATGAACCATCCACCATGTAGGGTAGAGTGGGCACCTTGGAGGAGAGGATCAGGTCCATAAGGAGACCACCTCGTCTGAACTCCGAGGCTCTTTTTCACGCCTCCCTTCGATGATGCTGAACGTCAAAGAAGAAGCCTTTGCATGGATGAATCATCTACCATGTGGGGAAGCGTGGGCGCCACGGAGAAGAGGATCAGATCCCAAAAGGGATTACCTCATTGGCTCTCCGAGGCTGACATCACAAGCCTCCTATGACGAGGCTGAACGTCATGGGAGAAGTTATGTATTGAAGCATGAAAAGCCTCGGTATTTCAGCCTCCCACTACCTCAGCTCCAAAAATAAGTTCAGCTATCTTCAAAGTTATGAGTCTCGGCTTATCAGCTATTCACTCTGCCTCAGCTCCAAAACAAGTTCAGCTATTTTCAAAGTTATGAATCTCTGCAGATCAGCAATTCGCTCTGCCTCACCTCCAAAACAAGTTCAGCTATCTTCAAACTTATGGGCCTCGGCGGATCAGCTATTCGCTCTACCTCAACTCCAAAACAAGTTCAGCTATCTTCAAAGGAAAAGAGCCTCGACAGTTCGAAAGTTCAGTCATTCTCTGCCTCAGCTCCAAAACAAATTTAGCACGGCATATCAGCTATTCGCTCTGCCACATCTCTAAAACAAGTTCGGCTATCTTCAAATGAAAATAGCCTCAGCAGTTCGAAAGTTCAGCCATTCTCTGCCTCAACTCCAAAACAAACCCAACTCGACGGATCAGCTATTCGCTCTGCCTCACCTCCAAAATAAGTTCAGTTATCTTCAAAGGAAAAGAGCCTTGGCAATTCGAAAGTTCAGCCATTCTCTGCCTCAGCTCCAAAACAAGTTCAAGTATCTTCAAAGTTATGAGCCTCGACAGATCAGCTATTCGCTCTGCCTTAGCTCCAAAACAAGTTCAGTTATCTTCAAACTTATGAGCCTCGACAGATCAGCTATTCACTCTACCTCAGCTCTAAAACAAGTTCAGCTATCTTCAAAGGAAAAGAGCCTCGACAGTTTGAAAGTTCAGCCATTCTCTGCCTCAACTCCAAAAAAAGTTCAGATATCTTCAAAGTTATCAGCTCGACAGTTCAGTTATTCACTCTGCCTCAGCTCCAAAACTAATTCAGCTCGACAGATCAACTATTCTCTCTGCTTCAGCTCCAAAACAATGCAAGTAAGTCGGTCTCACAGCGACTGTCAACTTCACGCACAATATGAATATTTATGCCTGGAATTGGGGGACTAATATGATTAATCAAAAATTTCAAATTTCTTGTGATGTCCAAGAACAAGAAGCATGTTTTGACAATTAATAAAAGTCCACGCATAACATAAATAATTATACATGAACTTGGGGGACTATTGTTACTACTTGCTATTAGGTTCCCACATGGTCTAGCCGGCCCTGGGGTAAAGTCCGAGGCCGGCTACTCATCCAAGGTGGGAAGTTCAAGGTCCACTACCCAATTCGAGGTGGAAAGTCCGAGGCTCCGCCTAGCTCGTGATGACCCACGTACAAATATCCTGAATTTATTATAGAGATCTCATTCAAATGATTGATGTGATCCTTGTAATGAATATATTTGTGTCTTGTCTTGTTAATAGGATATAAGAGCATTAAATATTTTGAAAAGTTAGGAATGTCAACTTGATGGCTAGGATTTGATATTTCGACGGAGGAGAAGAGGTCATGTGTAATTTGATCTAAGGGTCACTATTCTAGTTGTAAGCCTATAAATACTCCCACCATGTAAAAGGAGAGGAATAATGCAACTTTAAATATGAAAACACAACAAAAAACGCTTGGAGCAAACCCGAGTTCATCTTCTACAATATATTTTACTCTTTACAATGATTGATCTATTTACATATCGATTGATTCTTATCTTACAATCGTAGTCCGTTAACCGTGCTGGAATTCGAACGGAAACATCTCGAGTTGTCGAGCTTATCCCACGTCCATCTGGAGCAATANCAACTATTGATCTATTTACATATCATTGGTTCTTATTTTATAGTCGTAGTCCGTTAATCTTACCAGAACCCGAACGGAAACGTCTCATGTCGTCTAGCTCATCCCACGTCTATCTGGAGCAATATTGATCGTTGATCGGCATTCACGTATTGGATTTAGCTTGCACATGCACGAGTGGGCGTGGTCTGTTTGCAACATTTTTTGGGGGGTCAACAATTACAAAAAGATAAACTTCATATCATCGAGATTGATCATATTCAACCCTAATTATGTTAATAGACTTTTTGAACAAAACCCGTTATTGGAGATATGGAAAGTTGAGTTTAAGCATGCGGTAGAAAAATGATTGGGAATATAAGTGCAACAATGAACGAAAGTGAATGATCTTTAGTGCAATTAAAAAGTGAAGACAACATAACCATCCTTTGGCTTAATAAGTGAGAGGACGGACGCACATATTTGTTAATTTTTTTAACATGTTAGTTATACTTCTAAACTACATTTTTAATATTCTTACGTAGCAAGCGTGAAATATATTATTAATTAACTCGAATAGATAAAAGATATCTGAAAATTCGGATTTATATTGATGGTTTCTTTTGTAAATATCTTTCTTTTTTAATTTGTTACTCGTAAGCCAAATGAAAACTTGCCAATCCATCCAAATCTCCGGCAGATTACATTGACGAGATCTATTTCATTTGAAAAGTTAGTCAAAATCCCAATTATGCAAAAGATTGATAATTAATATTTGATTTCATGTTGAGCACTCAATTAACTAATTGATCTCACTTTTATCAGTCACTGTCCTTGGTTGGTAGTTGGGCGGGTGACTGGTAGGTGTGATACGGTCAATTCTGCCGTTGCCAATAATCAGACATTAGATGGCTTTGTATCCGAAGTCGAAAACCGACACAAGAAGTAGCGTTGACTAGGTATGAGCATAGGTGGAGGACAAAATGCTTCTTGACAATCAGATAATAAACAATCCATATAATTAATCGAGGCGGTCTTGATAGAAAGATCGTGTTGTTTATTCAACACGATGAAAACGTAGCTCCTTGAATGTTTGCACGGGATATTTGCAATCAGTTAGATATAAACAAGCCACACTTTAAACCTAGGCATAACTATAATATTGGTTTTTATCTATTGTTCGAGTGACATGTCGGCTCTCAACTTTTAAAAGGTACAAGTTGATAGTTAACATATATTTATAATTGTATAATTAGTTTTTACCATTTTTTTTATCGAAACTTTTCAATTTTTTATTTTATTTTTATAAAAATCGCTAGGTGGTTAATAATCGAAGATTAGAGTTGTAACCTAAGACTAGTGTTCTCACAATAGAGTACATATAAAATTTATAATCTCTAATCAATTATAAGGTGAACGGTATTATTTGAAGTTATAAACTATATAGGATTGTGCACATTAGGTAGTCTCGACTTCTCATGTGTGGCATATACAAATTGTTGGCATATAAGTATTGTACACGAAATCCATATTTTTAATTTAAATTTGTTAAACTTCACTATAATCTTTAAGTAGCACGTGTGCTTAAGTCATGGGTAATATGGTAATTTTATAGAATTCAGAAAAATCTGATCACTATTTAGTCAACCTTAACTTCCAAGAAGAACCAAAAGTAGGAAAATACTTGAACATTGGAGATCATCTTCAACATATGACAATTCTTTGATTTACAAAAGCACCACAAACTATTTTTTTATTATTGAAGAACTAATTATAAGTTCTTTCTCTCGATAGAACAGTATAACTTTCACACTCATTATTAAACTCGTTGAAGATATGTAATAGGTATACTTAAATAAGGGCTAAATTGTTTACCAACATTCATACAACTTAATATCAACACGAAGCCTGAAATAAACATCCCCTTCGAAAGCATCGGTCATCAAAGTGGCAATCCCTCTAGCCATGAAAAAGTCGCCAGTTCCACCGATGACGGATATGTCCCTAGTCTTGTTCATCAATGGATCAGCCCCAGCAAAGTTCAAGGTTCCAACAAGTTTAGTAGAATTGAACAAAAATGAGAACCCTAGCCATGCACTGTATATACTTTTCTGATTGTATAAGTACATCCCTTGTGCTCGACCCACCGGGGGTGAATGCAGATTGTTGTCTAAGGTAATGGGATCATCGAATACAACTACGTCACCAAAATTGTATGGTTGTGCCACGGCAGTCTTGTTGCCCCATTCTGGGGACCCAACTATGGCCGAAGTGGCATTGTTGTAATTATCACCCTTGAAAAGTATGTCGTGGAAATAGAACATGAGTTCTTTGCAGGGTCGACGAGGGCGGGGCTTTTGGCCGTAGGTGGCGGAGGTGGTGGTGAGGAAGCAAAGGAAAAGAGCTACAATTTGAGTTTTAGAAGCCATAATTGGTTTCATAAAAGTGGAGAGGAGACTAGTATCAATTTACAATGCTACTATATCGAAAGGGTCTCAAGTAACGAGGCTTAAGTGTTTACTCTAGTCTCATTTTATAGGGTCAGATCTTGGGGTGTGGTGGGATGCGGTTGGGGTTGGGGTGGCTGGAGTTGGTGACTGATTGTAACTTTATTTGAATTGATAGGATTAAAAACTCATTTATATAAAGTCGACCATTTTTTAGTATTTTTCTCATAATTAAGACCCTAATCTCATCTTTAACCTTTTTACTTACATTCAATCAAAAAATAAGTATATTGAATTAAAAAGTGAGTTTGATTAGCAATCTATGTGATCGACTAACATCCATATGTATTACATGTAGATACGATGGTCATTGGGTTCAAACCGGTTATATTTGACTATAAATGCTGGATAAAAACACTCATAAGTAAACAAGTTTTAAATAAGTAACTTATTTAAATCATTACTATTAAATAAGTAACTTATTTACTCATAATATTATGAAAAATGAAGTTCTAAACACATTGAAATAAAATCTACTTAAAATTACACTCTAATTATTTTTAAGCTTAGCCAAACACTTGGACATAGACGGAGGTAGGTGCAGTCACTCTTGAAGTCAACCATGGACTTTTCTCATTCAAATTGATTTGTGGAATAAGTGCATACAAACACCGCTGGAATTTTTACTACCACACACATATTGATATATGGAAACAATTCCTCTAATTCGCTATACCTAACACAAAGTTAGATGAAGAACTAAGTTTTTATATCCATTTCGCTCTAAAAATTAAGATATTATTAGTTCCTATTTGAAATTTTTAAAATTAAATCCATTAAAGAGAAATTATTTTGCGATATGGCCGGTCCCCTTCCCTTCTTTGTGGGTAGGGCCAATTCGGAGTAGAAAGTATGCTGTATTGTTCACTATAGTTTTCATCCTCGATTCGTGGTTGCTCTCTCGTATACTTGTCTCTCTCTCTCTCTCTCTCTCTCTCATTTTTTGTTAGTGTGCTCTAATTCATTAAAGAGTCAATTTGGAGAAATGAAGATAGATGCAATTCAAGTACTGATCAGGACGTTTCACCAATTGAAGGTAAGTTTTGAAGACGAAATTGCTTTCAGAGTAGGCCGTAGAATCTTGAACTTTTATATATTTTGTCGCATATAATTAGTTAGCCAGATGATAAAATTGTCATATCAGTCATTATGCAAGCCATTTTGTTTTACTTAAAATGGTCCTATGAGTCTTGATAGTTGATGGACTAAACTACAAGTCTAAATAGCATGGGCCATGAATAATAATTAGAAGATTTAGATTAAATAACAATAATTAGTCTCTTGATTAAAATATAATTTTCCGCTAACACTGTTTGTGCTCGCTTGGGACTCTCCTTGCTGGATACTTAATTGATTTTGATAAAAGTTAATAAAATTTATGGTTGAAAATTTCGTAAATGTTGCGTCTCATGAAATGTATGGTTGAAAATGAGTTTTAAAAAATGGGGTCCAAACATGGTGAAAATAAATATTTTTTGTTATTTGGTGTTTGTTTGATAAAACTTTGATTTCAACCATATTTCTTGGAATTCATAATTTTTATCAATTTTTCAACAATGAGTTTTATCAGCTTTCACCGAAATATGCTAATTTTTTTATCAAAAGCTTTGTCAAACAACGCCTTCACAACCATTTCTTCAAACACAAATATATCACGTGATAAAACAGATGACTAGACTTACATGCCATACTGCTACACAAAATGGAACCACAGCGAACTTGTACCTAAGTCTCATAGCATTCGTACAATTTGATATCCATCTGGAGTCTAAAATAGTAATCACCCTGCACATCTTCTGTTCTAAATGTTGCAATCCCTCTTGCCATGAAGAAATCACCGGTCCCTCCGACTACCGAAAGGTCGCGAGTTTTCTCCGGCAGAGGGTCAGCACCCATGATGTTTAAGGTCCCTTTATACTCAGTAGAGTTGAATATCAAAGTGTAGGCAAACCAAGCATTGAAAGTGTCCTTCTTGTCATAGAAATAGAAGCCTTGAGCTCGTGCTACTGGCGGTGAATTAAGATTACCGTCTTTCGTCATGGGATCATCAAAAACGACCATCATGCCAAAATGGAAACCAAATTGAGTGTCATTTGCAATTTTTACAGAAGTTGCATTAGCAAGATCTGTGCCATTGAATAGGATGTCATGGTAATAGAGCACGATTCGCTTGCATGGTTCGTCTAGCTTTCGTGTCTTGGAATGGATAGAAACACAACAGATAATGAGGAGAAAGAAAAGAATGCAACAAGATTTCTTCACAAACTGAATCATGGCTATGGTGTAGTTGCGAAGGCTCAATTTGTAAGGAATATATAGACAGTAACATAAAGGACTAGTTCCATGCTAAACAATACCATCATGGCATGTTCGAGAAGGTGAATTTGATAATAATAATAGACGGTATTAAAAAAAGTTAAATTAGCGTCCTGCTTGCACTCGTACACTATCATAGTCCATGAATTGAACCAGTCAAGCGATACTTTTGGGTGATCTTGTCCTATATGATGTTCTTAACATCACAAATTAAAGATAAATGAGAAATAGTAAGGGAGACTTAAGACTTGCAATAAACAAACAAGGGCGTCTTTGTCCTTCTTGTTGTTCATATTTAAGATATTCTGCATTAAAAACTATGATTGAAATCCGTGTTCAAAATCGTTAACTAATTAATTTTAAAGCTTAAACTGTTTGGTACACGATACATTTAATTATTCAAATGTTATCGTCTCGTATGCAAACCACATTCATTTTTTCCCAAAGGCATGACAATTTTTCTTAAATTGCATGGAGGAGAGGTTTGAATTTGGGTTTGACATCAAATCGTGTTAATTATAAACTCAATTAAAAACAGAGATGTCGCACATTTATTTATTTAAACATTGTCTTCAACAAAACTAAATAATATAATTTGTGCAATATCACAAAGCTAAAAACTCTGTTGATTTCACTAGGTTCCAAATGGAAAAGGTCGTGCTAAAATCAATTAATTTTTCAGGCAAAACAAATATAATAAAAGAATCCTATATTAAACAGCAAATGGGTTGTATAGTCTCATTCGCGAGGACATTAGACAAGACGATGAACACTGACGAAAATTAAATTTTTAACGGTCAAATATTCTAACCTTGTGGGTGGACCTATTCCACACCAAAACAAATAAGCCCCTGTTTGGTGCTATAAAAAATCAAGATTTTAATTCGAATCAAAATCAAAAATTAATTTTAATAGTACATTTCATGATAATCAAAACTTTTCAATCACACATTACATCAATTTCAATTAAAATCTACTAAAAATCTGATTCTAAGTTTAGTCTAAAATGAAATTTTGAATAGTTAAATGGACAAATCCTGTGGATATGGATCTATACCACACCAAAACAAATAAATTTAGTCTAAAATATCAAGTTAAAACATAAATATTATTATCATTAAAAATATTATAAATGAAATTTCTACAATAATAATCATTACAATGCAACAAAATGACATAAACAATTTAGTGTTAGTCTCTTAGTCGATACTAATATCTTCAGTTGTAACACTTGATTCATTCTATGCATAAAGATAAGAGTATAGCAAATATATTCATTAGTTATAATTAAATGATATAAAACAGCTAATAAAAGAATATGAATAAAAATATCAAATACGATAATATCTTACCCATCTTTCTCTAAGTCGTCTAATGCTTCTACTTTATCCAAATATTGACGAATCACTATATGTTCCGTATTAATATGAAATAAATTATTAGTGCAAATCACCTCTTCAACCATCTTTGCGTTTAATGAACTCTTAAATTAATCGAAAATTTGACCACTTGTAAAGACATGTTAGTAATATTTTCAGAGGTTCATTAATCAAATTTTCACAACGATCATTTATGTAATCCACTAATTCATTTTGATTGGAATGTGTTTACTTGTAACTGGATTAGATAAATTATTTTATTTTATTCTTAGATTTATTTTTGGAAGTCGTTTGACAATTTGTAAAAATTGAAACATAAATTAAACCACTTCGAAGTGATTTAATTCAGTTCAAAATCAAAATATTGAGGGATCCACGTGGATCCAAACTAACGATTAAAAAAAAAAACGATTTCGATTCTGTTTTGACTGTTTCATTGTTTAGTCTTACATGTCAATAAAGAATTACACATCAAGACCTTGAGAAGGTACCGAATTTGTATATATGACTTAAAGGTGCTCCTTCTAATGGGCTTAGAAAATTAATGGGCTGAGAAAATGAGACCTGAAGCTCGAATCCTAACAGACTTGGAAAATTCCTAACATGTGTAATCGTGCAGCAACTTACCGTACGAGCTGTGTGTTCATCTATGATTATTTGCTTGTTAGCCTGTTGAAAAGTACGAAATGCGACCTTCGTTTTGGTACCCAATTTTTAATTTATTTTTTACAAATGCATCAAAATTCTTACCAAAGTAGGACCTAAGAGACTACAAAATTTGCCTAGATTTGAGTATTCTACTGTGTCCTATAAGATTGGACACTAGCGGCCTAGACAATGTGAAGGAATCGCTTCTCTTGCTCCATTTTTAATTTAAATGATAAGTATTAGTGTGTAAATATTGTAAATAAAGATTAGTTATTAAACTACAGATTAGTTAGTTAGTTAGGCTTCTAATTACACTTTCTGTTATAACTAATCCATTGTAATAAGATATTATATAACTGCCCTCTGTACGATTAAAGTAATTGAATGAAATTCATTTTTCCCCTTCTCCTCCTTTTTCTTAGCTCCTCTCTTAAGCTCAATATGGTATTAGAGCAAATTAATCTGCTGCGAACTTCCTCAATTTCTTCTTCCTTCGATTGATTGCACTTGTATTCTTCAATATGGCGACCCTTCCCTCGATGAGTGATTCCAACTCAGGCGAGCGCACCAATTCAAATTGGTCAGCCATTGATGAACCTTCCAATCCCTACTATCTTCATCATTCAGATAACCCTGGGCAAGTGCTCGTCTCGCAACAACTCACCAGTGAGAATTACACCAATTGGAGTCGTGCGATGTTAATTGCACTTCTTGTGAAGAACAAAATGGGATTTGTCGATGGTTCTATCACAGAACCTTAAGGTACTGATGAAAATTTGCTCAATTCCTGGTTTCGCAATAATGACATTGCTATATCATGGATCTTAAATTCGGTTTCAAAGGAAATTTCTGCCAGTATCATATTTGCTCCTTCTGCTCGAGAGATCTGGCTAGATTTGAAGGATTGTTTTCAACAGAGGAATGGACCTAGAATCTTTCAGCTTAAACGTGAATTGTTGAATCTGCGTCAGGAACAGAGTTCAGTTAGCATTTACTTCACAAAGCTGAAAACTATATGGGAAGAATTGAGCAATTATCGACCTAATTGTTCCTGTGGAAAGTGCTCTTGTGATGGACTTAAGTCTTAATGATCATCATCAAATGAAATACATAATGTGCTTCTTAATGGGACTTGATGAGTCCTTCTCTCAAGTTCGTAGTCAGTTGCTTCTCATGAATCCAATGCCTCCTATCAATCGAGTTTTCTCCTTAATTGTTCAAGAGGAACAACAAAGGAGATCTAATCTTTCCTTGGATTCGAGCAGTTCTACTGGCACAATGGCCTTTGCTGTTAAAACAGATGTTGCTAAGAATGGTGGATCTGGTTCTCAGAGTTCTAATTCCACTAGTTCCAAATATCAGAAAAGAGACGGGCCTTATTGCACGCATTGCAAGATACTAGGACATTCTGTGGATCATTGCTACAAGCTCCATAGATATCCTCCTGGATATAAATTCAGATCCAACAAAAATACTAATGCTGCTGCACATCAAGTCTCTACTTCTGATGATAGACCAGGTCACTCTAATTCGGTTGGAGGTTTTGTTCATAATCTAAGCTCCAGTCAATATCAACAGTTAATATCCATGCTTTCGACACATTTGAGTACCTCAGCAAAGGTCACCAATGCTCCTGATTCTTCCCAAACCAACTGTCTCGCAGGTATTTGCTTCTCTGTGTCTCTTAGTCCTCTATTTTCTTTCAATCAATTCTGGATTGTAGACTCAGGAGCTACTCGACATATTTGCTCACAAGCCAGTGCCTTCGTTTCCTTGCATTCCATTCATCATACAACAGTTACTTTACCAAATCACTCTCAGATTATGGTTCATTTTGCTGGTGATATTAAACTGAATTCTGATCTTGTGCTTAAGGATGTATTGTTTGTCCCTCAATTCAAATTCAACTTGATCTCAGTCAGTACTTTAGTAACTGGATCTAGCCTTACAGTGAATTTCCTTCCTGACTACTTTGTTATCCAGGATCTATCAACCAAGAGGATGATTGGCAGGGGTGACAAAGTCCAAGGTCTATATGTGCTTGATGTTCAGAGTTTGAATTCTATTTTCAATGCTTTTGTCAATAATGTTTCTGCTCACATTTGGCATAATAGGCTAGGACATATTTCATTTAAGAGACTTGATTCTTTGAAAGATCAGTTAAAATGTGATGTAACTAGATGGCATAAGTCGGATCAGTGTTATATTTGTCATCTTGCTAAACAAAGAAGGCTGTCTTTTGAATCCAATAATCATTTATCCAAATTTCCCTTTGATCTTATGCATTGTGATATTTGGGGGCCATATCAAACTCTCTCATATACTGGTCATCGATTTTTCTTGACTCTCGTTGATGATTGTACTCGTTTTACTTGGGTTTATTTGTTGAGGACTAAATCTGATGTCGTATTTGTGGTACCGAAGTTTTTCAACATGGTTTCAACCCAGTTTAATGCCCAGATCAAAGTATTTCGATCTGATAACGCACCTGAACTATCCTTTACTGAGCTTTTTCAAGAGAAAGGAGTTTTATATCAGTTTTCTTGTGTTGAAAGGCCTCAGCAGAACTCAGTTGTAGAGAGGAAACATCAACACCTCTTGAATGTGGCTAGATCGTTGTTCTTCCAATCCAGGATTCCAGTTTTTTTTTTTGGACAGATTGTGTTCTTACTGCAGCTTTCTTGATTAACAGAACTCCATCCCCACTATTGAGGCACAACACCCCTTTTCATTTACTATACAGAACTGCTCCTTATTACAATTTTTTTCGAGTCTTTGGCTATTTAGCATTTGTTTCCACCTTAGCTGCTCATCGGACCAAGTTCCAACCTCATGCTCGAGTCTGTATCTTTCTTGGTTATCAGCCTAGTGTGAAAGGCTATAAGTTCTATGATGTGGAGACCAAACGAGTGTTTCTCTCACGGGATGCAGTGTTTCATGAGGAAGTCTTTCCCTTTCATACTATCACTAGTTCAGACCAAGTTATTGATCCATTTCCAGATTTGGTTCTGCCACATCCTTCTTTGCAATCTCATTTTTTTCCAGATTTGCTTGCATCTCCACAAATTCTTGATCCACCTGTTACTCCTGATTTTCTAGCTGATCTTTCCATTGATCCAGTGGTTGATGTTCCATCTCCTTCTGGTAGTGTTGCTTCCACTTCATCTATTGATCTAGTCGTTGATCTTCCAGCTACTGCTCAATCTCCATCTGGTGGTATTATTCTTCGAAAATCTACTAGAATGATTCATCAACCCACTTACTTGAAGGATTATCACTGCAACTTACTTGCTGGCTCTCCTATTGGTGCTTCCACCTCTGCACCTTATCCAATCTCTAACTTCATCTCTTATCCTGGCTTTTCTGATTCACACAGGCAGTTTGTGCTTAGCTTCTCCTCCCAGGTTGAGCCTCAATTCTATCACCAAGCAATAAAGTTTCCTGAATGGCGATTGGCAATGCATGAGGAGTTGAAAGCGATGGAAGCAAACAATACATGGTAAGTCACTACTCTTCCTCTTGGCAAACACACCATTGGATGCAAATGGATTTATAAGGTCAAGTTTAAATCGGATGGATCTATTGAGCATCATAAGGCTCGATTGGTTGCCAAAGACCATACACGACATGAAGGACTGGACTTTGTTGAAACCTTCTCTCCAGTGGCCAAGTTAGTGACTGTGAAAGTTCTTCCTGCACTTGCTGCCTCACTAAATTGGCACCTGGCTCAGCTTGATGTCAACAACGCCTTTTTAAATGGCGACCTTTTTTAGGAGGTCTATATGGACCTTCCTCTAAGCTATATTCGACAGGTGGAGTCCTCTCCATCTAAAACCAAACTTGTATGCCGGCTACACAAATCAATTTATGGTCTCAAGCAAACTTCGAAACAGTGGTATTCAAAATTTTCTCAAGCCTTGATCAAGTTTGGCTTTCTCCAGTCCAAATCTGATTACTCTCTCTTCACAAAAAGTCATGGGTCCTCTTTTGTTGCTCTCCTTGTTTATGTGGATGATATTATCCTCACTAGTCCTTCATCTAAAGCTATTGATGAGCTCAAACAGTTTCTGCATACACAGTTCAAGCTTAAGGATCTTGGCTGTCTCAAGTACTTCCTTGGCCTCGAGATTGCTAAGTCCACGCAAGGTATTGTGCTTTCTCAACGCCACTACACCTTACAATTGCTTGAAGATACTGGTTACTTGGCTTGTAAACCAACTGCTGTTCCAATGGATCCAAAACTTCGTTTAACTGCCTCTGAGGGTGAATTGCTTCCTGACATTACACACTATCGCCAGCTTGTTGGAAAACTTCTTTATCTCACTTTATCTCGACCGGATATTACTTTTGCGGTTCACAAACTCACTCAATTCTTGGCTCAGCCTCGACTCCCTCATCTCAAGGCAGTGCATCACCTTCTTCGTTATCTCAAGAAAAGTCCTGGTCAATGGTTGTTCTTTTCTTCCAATTCTTCCTTACATCTCCGAGCCTTCTCTGATGCTAATTGGGGTTCATGCCCTGATTCTTGCCGCTCCATTACAGTTTTTTGCATCTTTATTGGAGATTCTTTAGTATCTTGGAAGGCCAAAAAGTAGACCACCATCTCTCGATCTTCAGCCGAAGCTGAGTATAGAGCCTTATCCTCTATTGCCAGCGAGCTCATTTGGTTGCAACAGCTTCTCAAAGATTTTCAAGTCACAATTGATTCTCTTGCTTTGCTCTATTGTGACAATCAAGCTGCAATACATATTGCCTCAAATCCAACCTTCCATGAATGCACTAAACATATCGAGATAGATTGCCATTTTGTTCGTGAAAGAGTTGCTTCAGGGGTTCTCAAATTAATGCCCATCAGATCTCACTACCAGTTGGCTGACATGTTTACTAAGCCCCTTCCTTACACTCAATATTTTTCTTTGTTGTCCAAGATGGCTGTAAAGGACATTTACAAGCCACTTTGAGGGGGAGTATTAGAGTGTAAATACTGTAAATAAAGATTAGTTATTAAACTACAGATTAGTTAGTTAGTTAGTTAGGCTTCTAATTACACTTTCTGTTATAACTAATCCATTGTAATAAGCTATTTATATAGCTGCCCTCTGTACGATTAAAGTAATTGAATGAAATTCATTTTTCCCCTTCTCTTCCTTCTTCTTAGCTCCTCTCTTAAGCTCAATAATAAGCAACTTTTGATATTAAGTTTTAAGTCCACAACACTTCACTTTTCACGCTCCATTCTAACTCTCCATCTATTGTAGGAAGTTTTAAGTAAATCTTTGGAGGAAGATAAAGAAAAGTTTGCGTTATTCAAGAACAATCAGAGATCATCATTATTGGTAAAGGCACATGACGAATTTTTCATAGGTTTTAAAAACTGAGATCAATGAATTTTTAAGAATAGCTTGAAATGCTGCCAAGATATCAATATCTTTGTTTCCTTGCGTAAAACAACGTAAGATAGTAAACAAATGGTGGTAGTGAGCCAATGCCGCAAGTAACAACAAAAAATATTTCGAGAAGGAAAAAACAAGATACCTCGCGTTATTATTAGTTGCTAACAATGAATCAAGTTCTACATTAATACCCTGTTTGATTCACATTCTTTCAAAACTCATTTTCAATCACACATTCTTCAACAAAATAATATTTTTCATCACATCCAAACCATTTTCTTATTGTTTAACCACATATTTTCCATCACATCACTATTTAAAATACATTATTCCCTCAACAATATGCATCAAACACCCCCTAAAGATAAACAACTTCGAAAACAACTAAAAAAGGGTTCAGCCAATGGATCCTCTCTATGGGCGAGGTGACTCATCAGTCTCATCTAGTGTCTCTAAAGTCGAATTCAGAGATACCTTTTCTTGATATTGTTGGACCACCAAGACTGATGCTGTGGTAGAGAAATCTGGGGATATTAACAAACTCCCAACAGGACCTAGCTCTGGGCATTCACTCCTTCCGTTTAATGCCAGAGCAACTTCGCCATCAGGCATGCGACCTACCAAAAATAAATTGCAACGAGCGTAACTACGAATCATATCAATGGCTTCTGAAACATTTCTTACAGTTTTCTCTTCATATGTGATAGAGCTGTTTTCTGATATTTTCTCCTTGAAATTGGCAAGAAACTCCTCATCTTTTGAGACTGCTTTGTCTGCATGGCTATCTGCATCTATTCTAAAAATTTCCCCCAAACTCTCGGGTTCTAGAGAAAAGCGAATGACTGCTATCCCGATTCCAGGGTGCTCAGACATGCGAATTCCGTAGGCAAGGGCTTCACGGTCATCACAGCCACCAAAGAAGAGAACAGTAATTGAGTAGCAAACATTACTAGCCGATATGTGGGTGCTTCCTCCAAGTCCACGGTCAACCAATATCCCTACTGAACACGAAGCATGCTGCAGGACCCTACGGTTAACCCAACGGAAATCTGCTCGAGTAGTCTCCAGGGAGCCATCCAACATCTGATGCTTGTGAAATGGTAAAATGATGATTGCTGCACTCTTCCTCTCAGCAGTTGTGCAAATATCTTCATGCATGTCAGACAGTGATGAGATTGAAGTCATTGGTCGCACAGAGACTTTGCTCAACTGCTGGAACGCCTCAAAAGCAACGATGACATGGTTGGCATTTGACCTTTGGCCTTTATTCCAGAAGGGAAGACCATTTTTTCTGGCTTTATGCACCATCAATATCGCTGATGATCTCTCAGACAGCTCCATGAGGTGCATTGCGTAAACAAACAGGCCTCCATGTTTCTCAGTTCCACGTGACGATTCCATGAGGTTAATGACAGATGGGATGTTTCTAGAACTATGAAAACAGGCCAATATCCGAAGTTGAGTGTTCGGGCTTTTCCTTTCTATTGTTCTATGCTTATAATCTGTTTTGTTTACTCTTTTTGCCGGTTTATAAACACCCGTTACTGCCGGAGTGGTGATGAAAGTAGTGAAGAGAGCCATGAAAACCATGATAGCAAATGTCTGATCATTCAAAACCTGCATTTTAATAAATGTTGCACACTCCATGAGATCTTCAATAACCACAACTCAGAAGTAAGTTCGCAATGCTATCAAGAAAAAAAAATTACCTTTCTATCTTTGCCAATGTTGAGAACAATGAGCTCTACCAAGCCTTTAGTGTTCATAAGAAAGCCAAGAGCAAGAGCTTCACTAATGGGCATTTTGCAGATAAGGGAAACCACAACAGTTCCAACAATCTTCCCAAAGCAAGCCGTGAATATGACCAATGCCAGGAGACCCCATGACTGAATCCCTTGAATTGTTGCCACATTAGTTTTCAATCCACTTGAAACAAAGTACAGCGGGAGGAAAAGGCCAGATACGAGATCCTCCACCTTTTCAACTATTGCACCTGCATATGGCCCTTCCTTTGGGAAAAGTATACCAACGACAAAAGCTCCAAACATAGCATGAATCCCAATAGTATCAGTAACAAAACCAGCTGCAAGCACAGAAGCTAATGCAAGACATATATACATCTCATCCACAGGCTCCCCTTCATGGCAGCGCCGGCCCATCCAATTAAATATTTTTGTGATGATGAAGTATGAACAAATGACAAAACCACAGCCAGAGAGGAAAACCCATAATGGGACAACTGGCGAAAGATTATCACCAGATAATGCGATGGCAAGAGCAAGCAGGATCCATGCGGCTACGTCATTTACTGCCGCTGCAGACATGGCCATTCTTCCGACATCAGTTGTTAAAAGTTTCAGCTCAGCCAAGATTCGAGCCAAAACAGGGAATGCAGTTATGGAAAGGGCTACACCCATAAAAACGAGAAATGCGGTTGCATTTACATCTTTCGCTATGGTTGCTCGAAGGACAAATGATGAACCGATTCCTAGTGCAAACGGGAGGCTGATCCCTGCAATGGCAATGCTCAGAGCTTTTTTACCCGTTCGCGATAGGGATTTAGTATCCAGTTCTAAGCCAGCGAGAAAAAGAAAGAACATGAGACCAATATTTGCTAGAGTATCTAACACAGTAATGCTTTTTGGTGGGAATATTGCACCCAAATAGCTTTTGTTTCTACCAAGAGCAGATGGTCCAAGTAATATTCCTCCCTGAACAATAAGATCACTATTAGTTGCCAGCAACACCAGCTCAACTGTTTTTTGGTGACATAACAATGCAAATGGAAGGGAAAGGAAAATTTTGAATTTCATGAATAATGTGCCCCAGACTAATTTACATAAATAAAAATGATCCTGTGCAACCAAGCACATTAGATATGACTTTGACCTCAAAACTACGTGACTTCTTGGTGTGAGGTTCATTAGTATATGCATCAATATGTGAAAAGTCAAGGCACTTATGATGAGACATTGTGCCTTCACGTAACCATTCAAATTTATAAACCTATTTAGTCAATACACTTGTTCACGTAATGTTCATGGATGAGACAAAAGTTCTTCTTGTAAGCATAGTTCTTATTCATCATGGTAACCAATTACCAGTAGGTGCAAGTCAAAGTTGAAGACACTACATATTACATCATTATGATCTTAAATCTTTCCAGTGAAACAACAAACACTGTTTAATACCGAATCCACATTAGATTCATTCTCTGATACTCGGACTCTTCGAAATAGTTGAAGTACCCGTGTCACGACACAACATGGGTATGAGATATGTGTCGGATCCTTCAAATTTCAACTGAACACTTTGTCGTTTTTGCTTCTTCTTTTTCTTCTTTCTTCTTTTTTTTTTCTTTTCCTTTTCTTCTTTCCCACTTTTGCTCTCTATAAACCTAGCGTCATAGCCGAGAGAGTAGAGAAAGGCAGCGGCGCTAGGATTTTGTTTGTATAAAATGAAAATGAATTCCATACAGTGCTATTTAGTGCTCCACTAAGTTCAAATTACAATCAAGTTCCTCATTTTCTATTTTATATAACATTTAGTAATTCTCATAATTGAAAACTAAACCCCAAAATTCTATTTTATTCATCTCCNTACTTAGTGCTCCACTAAGTCAAATTACAATCAACTTCCTCATTTTCTATTTTATATAACATTTCGTAATTCCCATAATTGAAAACTAAACCCCAAAATTCTATTTTATTCATCTCCTTATTAAATACTCATTTCCTTCATTGTGAATAATTAATTTTGGTCTATTCAAAATGACATGCTAGATTAGAAAAAAATTGAAGTTTGAAAGACGTACCCACGTACCTATATCTGAAATTTAGACTATGTTTAGTCATGTTCCCGTATCCTACATTTTAGAAAATAAAGGATCTGATACTTAGATACGTATCCATACCTGATACTCGTACCCAAGTCCAAGCATCATAGAATTCATTACTGTTGTACTTGTTCTTCTCATATCCCTCACAAGATGAGTTTTTCTAGGTATGTATGCATTTAAATACAATAGAAACCAAAAGCGAAAAAGAGCTTACGATAATCTCAGCAATAACTCGAGGCTGTCTAAGTGGCCTCAGCAGAAAAGCAAGACCTCTGGTGACTACAACAACTAAACATATCTGCAAGATTGCAAGCGGAAGTGCAAAGTCCAGTGGGTTATCCCCCTGGAATACACCATTAGATGTGGCTTTCATTGGAGAAGGGCAAGTATGCCCTGCTGTACCATTTAATGCCATTGCAGCAAGAATCCTGAATTAAGAAGAGGATCAATTTCTCACTCCAATCCTGTGCAACATGAATCATTCAGGTTGATACCTTTAGGTGTCTGGATTTGAATTCCACTTAAACAGGCCCCATTTACATAGAGATCACATAGTAAACCATATAAGTACAAACATTCTATTTCCCCTAAACATTAGTTAACCTACTTCAGGAAATACATAAACAGTTTGAGCAACCATTGGGACCAAATGCAAAATCTAATCCCATCAATTAATACTTCAATATTTACGACACTTGATGAAATGAAAATGAAATTGAAACTTTTTATGTTAATTTTGATGGATCAATCTATTTACCAACTTATTACTGGAATGCCAACGCAAGGTTTCATTAACTCTTGCAAAACAAATCTAGCCATCTCAATCGCCCTTTCCCATAATTTCTCCTCAATTGCTATCACCTCTACTGGAATGTATATCCATTACCTGTTTTTTCCACTATAGAATTGCATCACATCATATCAAGATCCACATTTTTCTCAATTTTGGTTTCTGGATATTTTGTACTTGAATAGCCAAAATACTCGATACCTAAAAATTAATTTATTCAATAAACTTTTATTCTAATTCAGTAGGTATCTACACGGATTCTTCATTCCAAATGATTGCCAAATTGGATCAAGCATCCTAACAATAGCAACTCAGAAGCTTGATCCTTTCAGCATCTACAAATCTAAATAAGCAGAGTTGGTAATGTTTATCATTAATTAAATGTGAAATCAGGTCGAAAAATTTAAAGCACATAAAAATGGTAAAACACCAAAAATTTTATGTGGGGCGGGGGAGTTGTGACTACAATAAGTAATTGGAATTATCATCTTCCGCGTCATATTGATATTTTCTCAGTTGGTTTGCTCGATTATCGATAAAACCCAAATTAAGCACGATTTCGTTAAAACAAAATTTCACTAAAGTTGTAGTGCATGTTGACTAAGAAACATCACGATTGACTAATCACAGGTCCTTAAGATCAAATTCTTTCCGCAAGGGTTTGAAGATTCAAAGGTGGGCTGCCCAAAAAAGCTACTTTAATCCCTCATAAAACAAATTCATAATGTAACCATCAATAACTTAACCCGCAATACACACGTACACACACAGATAGATAGATAGATAGATAGAGAAAAAAAAAAAAACATTGTAGTGGATAGAGCGTAAAAAGAGAAGAGAATTACCTGAGAAAACGTGGGACTGTAGCTGGAGTTGAAGATCAGCCAGAATAAGGAGATTTATAGAACAGTTCAAATCTATCTAACCGCTTGGCCGAGGTTTCTGGTTTCTCAAGGATACTTGAAAATATGGAAGTCAACGAGCCAGCCTAGCCGATCGAGCCGGCTCGCGAGTCGAAACTTGAGGCTCAGGCTCAACTCAAATAAAAATGATTCGGACTTTTTTACCCGAGCTGAATCGACGTGAGTTTTTGCTCGGCCAAAAAATTAGACTCGATCCGAACTCTCGGCTCGAATATTATCGAGCCGAGGCGGCTCAAGACTTTTTGTTTTTTAAATATAGCAGTCAACTGCCTGCAAATGGTTCATTTTTAAATATGTTTATTCATTTATTTATAAAAATATCACTAGGCAGCAGCTAGTTGTCAGGCAACGGCAGACGCTGCCTCTTGTAGACAGCTAGTTTAATAAATATTATCATTATTATTATTTTTTAAAACATTTATATAAATAGTTTAATAAATATTATCATCATTATTATAAAAAAAGAAAAGAATATTAGGCAGCCTATAGATGCCTGTAAATGGTTTAATATTTTTTTTAAGGTCCGACGAGCCACGTGGGTTGGCCCGGGTAGACTCGGACTTTTTTCGAGCCGACGTGGAAAATTGACGTCCCTATTTTTAAAACTGAAAAAGGTGTGAAAAAGCAATTTTATGTTTGACTCTAAGCTTATCTGGCAAAATAAGCCTAGCTTAAATAGTGATTTAATTTAAAATCTATAATGTTATGAAATAAATGTAGTAGAACAAAAAGATTAAAAAAAAAGTAGTATCAAAATTTAAGTATATATTTTATTGAGAATCAAGACAAGTATTTATAGGATTCAAAATGAAAGTTACAATCATAATAGAATCGATTCTTCTAGAGTATATATGACTTATCTATATATCATAATAAGATTAAATATGCATAAATAATTATCTCACTATTTTACAACGCTCCAATTTGATGATTATTCGCCTAATAACTGCCTCGTTACAAACCTAGTTGGCAAAAATTTAGTGAGATAAATGTACCAAACGAAGAAAAAAAAGAATACAAATAATTATAAAAAAATTGGAGTAATAAAAACGTTAAAACCTTGTCAAGAAAACTCAATGAGTCAAAACTTGAGCTAAGGAAAAATAGGACAAAAAACACTCCTTGATTTCAATAAACAAAAGTTCTTGTTTAAAATCATTCATGTCTTGTATGTCAATATTTTCAATATTACAATTCTGGTGAAATATGTTTCGTGTTGTCTTGTCTTAGCTTTTCAGCAATATATTCATACGAGATATTTATCAACATTTGATAACTGTAATAACATGAGTAAAGTTATTATTTTAAGGATAAATATCTTGTAAGTTATGGACATTCATTACACAAAAAATATATCTCATTAAAATCTTATTAGGAAAAACTGTGAGAAAAATTTCGATGAAGGAAAATGAGTACATTATTCTTTTAAGTACGATAAAAAAGTTGTATTATTAAAAATCTTGCCAAAAAAATTCGATGGGATAAAACCTTAGTCAAGAGAAAAATAATACAACGCGTATTTACTTCTCTTGTGATAATATCACTTGAATTATATGTTTCAGACAAGTTAAATACTTTAAGGATAACATTAATAGTCATGTCAGATAAATTAACTATAATTGCCTTTCAAATTTCATAGGATATGGACTTGTGATTGCATCTATTTCTATCTTTGTAAAATTTATTATGTTATATGTCATGTATTATATACTACGATTTTATTTTTCTCACCTATTTTTTGTATAAGTATACACATTTGGATTTTCGAACTGTAGGTTCAAAATTTTCAAGTTTCTCTAGTAAATTCAATTGTAGGATTGCGTCCTTTTATTTAGCCAATTATTTTTTGAATTGATATGTTTCAATGAATTTATTTTGATATTCTTGTTATTCATAATATGAGATGGTACATTTGTAAAAAAACTATTTTTGATGACTTTTTCTTTTCGATTCTATTTTTTTCTCATAACAACATAACTTAGTGAGATATCTCAATTTTTAATATTTCAAATATCTAAACCTCTTTTACAGTTTTACATTTTGTTATGTCTATACTCTCTCCAAGAGTATATACATCTTAATGGGACTATTTTTGTTATATGCTTCATTTTCTTTTAGAGATTTTTTCTTAGAATCATATATGTTCACGTTTCAGGCGTATCATAGATATATTAGATATAATGTTAACACATTGTCCTTCCAGGACGTCAATTCGAGCAGTTAAAGCGGTGTATGAGGCAATGTTAATCTATTTGATTAGTAAATGCACCTAAATAAATTATCTTTTGAACTTTTGGTTCGAATTATCTTTTTTGAGGATCTAAATAATAGAATGATTCCTTTGTGCATTGTTTTCAACTTCTTAATTCCTTCCTCTAATGTTAAGTAAATAATTCAATCAAATTGACAATGGGTAAGCACCCCTTAGGGTTTAAGATATTTTATAAGGGTTCAAATTCTCAACATTTGTAATATTCATTTTAGTGCACTGTGGTGGAACAATTATAGATATGTTTCACTTTAAAAAATCATTATATGAATAATATTAGATTTTGACCATAAGCCAATTATAATAGGGAGAATTTTAATATTGATATGATACTTAATAGCATTCCCTAAACAAAAATTGGAAGTATTTTATTTTTAATAGCAAGGGTTAATAAATTAATTTAGAGGCACCTAACAAATAATAGTGTTAAACAATTTATTATCATCACAAATGACACTTTATTAAAGGGTCGAGATTTAGACTCATTATCATTAACAAGAAACACTGTTTTGATTGTATAATTTGAAAATTATGCTCAAAATTAAAAATTTGAACAGTGATTTCCTAAATTTCGGGTTGTGAACATTATGCAATCATCTAATAGATGTATCAAATCTATTAAATAAAAAATAATATCTAGATGACTAACATGGAGGGTGAAGGGACCACTTTATTACCCTAATTAATTTTCAAAAATATAGGAAATTCAGTCCAAATTTAACTAATGATGGTTAATGACCAATTTTCAATAAAAGAGAACAAATATTATATAAGAATTCATTGGACTGAAAAATCAAAATTAAATGTCCATTAAATTCTCAATTTCGTATCATTATTGATCCGGCGATGATCAAACTAATCATGCCAAATAATAATATATTTAGTAATTGAATTACTAGTTCAATATAGTATTTGTTTCAATTGTACAATATATATATTTATTTGAAATATTAATATATACTTAGTTATAATTACTCACAAGTAATAGAACAATAGTTTTCGGGAAGATTGATACATTTAAATTAATTATAATATTTTTCAAAAATATTAGTATGTTTAAATTTATGCTTCTCAATACTGTATTTTTCAGTAATACTAATATGTATTATTTTTGTTTCTTTTGGAACAATATATAAATATCCTTCTGAAATATGAAAATTATAATGTCATGCCCTTCAAAAGCAAATAAATTTTTTTTTTTTTTGAAACATTTATATAAAAGTGTGTTGTGATTTTTTTAAGACATTAATATCATATTCATTTAGTACAAATATAATTTCTAGTTGTGCTTTTGTAGGAGCACTAGTTAGATTAAAATATTTAATTAATCTAAAACTTCACAAATATAATATATAATAGAAATAGAAAGGCTTTTAAAGAATATGCTTACTTGAATTTGAAAGTTTTAGAAAAGTTTGAATAATTAACAAATCTCATATTCTTCAAAGATGTAAACTTGAAAATTTTATAGTACTTTAAAAATTTGCTATTGTTCACAAAGATATTTCTTACAAATGAATCGTTAGAATTTGATCATAACTATTGAAGTTGAAGATAAATGAGTTGAAAACGTTTTGACCAAATTTCATGATAATCGAACCTCGGAATGATGAGATGTAAACGTTTTGATCACTGGTGTGCAGACTGTTTAGATCTTGCGAATTTTTGCAATGTTGATATCAAATTTCTCTCTATTTTTGGTGAGCTTCTTCGCGCTGATAACGTGTTATGAAATAAGAGTAACAGAACAAGAAGTGAAGAAAATAAAAAAGTCAAAACCCAAGCGTATATTTTATTAAGAATCAAGATCCGTATTTATAGGGTTTAAAATTAGAGTTACAATTATAGTAGAATCGATTCTTCTTATCATGATAAGATTAAATAATCATCAATGATTATCTCATAATTTTACAACAAGTAATTAATTTTAACTACATATTTTATGAGATTTACATTTTTCTAATCATACATTTTATTAATTTTTATCAAAGTCTTGTAAATCTAATTTTTAACTATATCGAACAGGGGCTAAGTAAATTTTAATATAAATAATTGTTTTATTAAAAAAAATTAAAATTTGATAAGTTATAATAGATTAATAGTTTCATTTAGAAAGATAATTTTCATATTAAAAAATTATTCAAAATCTTCTTTATGGGTTATGAGTGTGCAAGTCATATAAAATCTACAACCTGTATGGACTCACTGTTGCATTTAATGGAATGTCATAAATGAATTTTGTAATTCTAAAGTTGAAATAGAGAAGGTTTTAAAGGATAATTAGCTCAAATATCATCATTGTTTGCACTCTTTGCACAAATCATCTCTATCACTTCAAACTTAACATTTGCACTCTTATTTTAACATTTTCTTGTGAAGTTGGTCATTTTTGTCTCATTCCGTCAATTCCTTGCATCAAATATGGATAGGTTGGAATGAAGGAACATATGAATTCTCGTATTTCGTGGCGGAAATGAACGAAAAGCGTTTGGCGCAAAACTTCCTATAATTTGACTTTATTATGCAAATCGTCCACGTCCTTTTAATTTTGACATTTAAGACCTCATAGCAACCCCCTTTTTTTTTTTTTTTGGCAAAAGGTTCTTACTGTTTATTTTTTCCATTAAAATATTGTAAAGTAATTTACCTTCCTCTTTAAGTAAATGAATAGAAAATAAAGAAAGAATATAAAAAATTGCAGCTAGAGTTCTAAGTTTTTTAAAAAGTACAAACAAGTCTCCGTAAAATAATTTAAAACATACTAACTAAAGAAAAATATTTCATCTTCCCAATTAACCCCCACCTACATCCTGCCTATCCCTACCCTCCATCACCACCACCAAAATAATTAAAAAGAGAATTAAAAGTATAAAAAGTAAGAAATAAAAAAAATATGGTTCTTCTTCGTCAAATCCCACACCCTGCCATCGGCCACCTCCACCCACTCTCCTATCCCATTGTGACACAATCCAGGGATTTAGACATTTTTCTGCAATCATGTTTCGCGTTCAAATATCTTTTTTTCATCAAAGTTACAAGAGTTTTTTATGGATTTAGATATTTTCAGCAAATTCTTGTTGTTGATTATATATCTATGATTTATTCAAGATCTTAATTCAAACCACAATCCTAACTGTTCTAATTCAAACTTAGCTATGAAGAAAATAAATCCTCTTTTTGAGAAGATATAAGGGTCCATTTTATTGTAGGAGTGAAATTTGGGTGGAAAGAAAATGAATTACATGGAATTGAATTGTCTAGAATTGTTTTCCTAGGGATTGTCAATTAATTGTGTTTGATTGGTATAATTTTTCACCTGAAAAATGTTGAAATTTTGAATCTTTTGGTATTCGTTTTATTTTGTTTTCCATAAAAATTATCCATTAAAGGGAATTTTTTTTCACAATTGTCAATAGAATTTGTTTTCATTGCAAAAATAATAAATAAAATAAAACCTAAAAAGGCAAATCCCACCAAATTGGCGAGGAATTCATTTTCATCAAAAACAAGGAATTGGATGCGTGTGAGCCAAAATCAAGAAAATAAATTGCCAAAAAAAAAGAGAGTATCAAATATGCCTAAAGTGGAAGATGGAATTTCTTTTCCATTTTCCATGGAAAATTGGGTGGATCAAACAGGGCCTAATTTTTGGTTAATATGTTTTAAATCACTTTAAGTGGGACTCGTTTGCACTATTTGAGAATTTAGGACTTTGATTGCAATTATTTCTTTTTAATACATCTTTTTCTTTTCTATTTGCTTATAGCTAAATATATTCACGCCACAATTTTTAATAACTAGACTATATTTTAATTGCATTAAAGGTTCATAACATTTATATCTCAAAATTTTTTCCATCGCATTTTATTATCAAATTAACATAAATTATTTCAAATTATGGTTTCCCTTCAAAATTTTCTACTTCAAAAATGCGATCAAATATTTCTCTCTCATTATAAAGTTTGATTAATGAAATGTTAAAAATATGAATACAACGAAGTAAAAAATTAAAATATTAGTTTGATATTGAATAAAGGTTAATAACCTTTAACGTAATTAAATATATGGTGTGAATATAATCATTATTTCTTATTTAAAGAGAATGGTAAATCAATTATTTTACAATACTTTAATGGAGAAAATAAACGGTAAGACCTTTTACACAAAGATATGTCGATATGAGAGTCCAAGTATTAAAATTGAAACAATATGAATGATTTGAAGACAAACGATAGAGAATTTTTGCACCAATTACTCATATTTGACGGAAGTAATTGAAGAAATGAGACGGAAATGGCCAACTCTACAATGAAATGTTGAAATGAGGGTGTAAATTCCTAGTTTGAAACAATAGGGACTATTTGTGCAATAAGTACAAACGATGGAAACGTTTTGGACTAATTACCCATATTTTAAATAATTTTCAAACACGAGAGTGTTAGTATAATTATATCTAATTCATATCTTAAATATTGAAATATGGAAGAATGTTACATTCGATTATTTATGAAATTTGAATGAACATTGACAACCGATCAAAGTGGAGCACTTGTTAATGCAATGCTCCACTAGCAAAATAAAGAGGACCATCCACCTTAGACTCTCCTGAACCTCCCCATTTATAAGCACCACAATTACATAATTGTTGGATGAGTGCTCAATAGTGCAATTAAGTGTGATCGGTAACATTGTGATAATATGACTTGTGTACTTATGTAGAAAAGTAAAAAAGATATGACTCATATTTCGATCAATAAGGATTTATCCTAAACGTTTTATAGAGGTTGGCACTCTATCGAGGTCGAATGATCAGTTATTCAACCAACGGAATTAATATACATAGATGACGAGTCAAGATGATATAATTTGTAGGGAACTAATTTATATTGTTTATATGATTTCTTTATATATAATTTAAGAGTACATTTTTTCACCGTTCGTGAAAAAATTGAAAACTAATAATTAACTGAACAATCTCGGATGGGATTGATAATTATTGTTGCTTAAATAATATAAGTCCAATCAAATCTTTTTGATAGTTTCAGTATGAATTTAATTTCATTACTAATAATAGTTATAATTTTATTCATGAGATGTTCATTCACTGACTGTAGTTTTGGAGACTATCGAATGTTGGACTCTTGAAGGTTGAAGATCAATATTCAAGATTGAAACAGCAGTCGCTGTCCAGATGAAATAATTCAATATTGAAGCAGCAATTGCTCCAATATTTTGTATGGTTAGATTTTCTCGTTGAATAATACTATCTATTTGGACATTTGAGCATGAGAACTCTAGGTGATAAATTGTTTAGTTGTTCAGTATATTTATAAATTGGACATAATTATTTGGTTGTTCCTTAAAAAAAAATTATTAATTTCTTTTGCTTTACGCAAATTATTGAGTTAGGGGGTTGTTAAAGCTACGGTACTGTCGATCTTTAATTAATTAACAAGTGCATTAGAACTATTATACTAGCCCTGTTTGACAACCACTATTTGGATAAACTAAAGTTTTGAATAGTGATTTTTTAGAGAATGTGTAGTTAAAAAGTAGGAAAACGTTTTGAATTTATATACAGAATATTT